>JACGTJ010035958.1:0-11803 GCA_014858695.1 Chrysomya rufifacies | reverse complement strand
AATATATATACTTTATGTGGTCTCAGATCAAAACTGTAGAAATTACAAACGTAATAACAAACTTATATATACCCTTTCACTATAAGTGAAGGGTATAAAAAGTTAAAAAAAAAACACTTACGGTTTCTATACATTTCATGTGTATTGGCAATAGACATGGTTTATTTGGCATAAGCACGCAAATTGCATTTAGGGATTCGATTTCTTTTTTCTTTGAAGGAAAATATTTAAGTAAATTAAATGTTATGTTATTTTATTTCATATGTAAGTATTATGTTTTAATAAACTTACATATAAAGTTATTGTTTTACTATTAAATTTTATATGTATTTAATAATATTGTTTTTGTAGTTATTTGCACTTTTATTTGATATTATCAGGAAATAAAGTATAATATTTAGTTAAGTTTTATGTAATGCTTGTGTAATTGTTAGATATTTTTGTTTTTATACAACATCAAAAAATGAAGTAACATGTAAAATATCCTTCTAAGACTTCAATATGCATAGATACTCTGGGTCCTTGTACGACTTGAAATCGTTTTAGCGATGTCCTTCTGAAAGCAAGATAAAAATCACATGACTAGAGCTACGAAGGTCACATTATGCATAAATGTTTATCTTAGTTTAAATTTGTTTGGTATTTAAAAACAGGCATATTCAGTTCATAAATACGGAAGTGAGGGACAAGTAGAAAATGTTCATGGCTTTCGACCATTATTTTAAAAGATTCAAACAATACGAATATAATTTAATATAAAAGAAGAATAAAAAATAAAAATTCTTAAATTTCACATTTAAAATGCGAATTTAAAAAGTAATCTGTAGTAATTTTTAGGCTATCTATGTTTTGAAATTTGCCCCAGTAAAATATTTTGACTCATGATCCAAGCTATTGAAATTTTTCATAAGAGATCCATTGCCACATACATATATACATCCAGAACCTTTCCTACATACTCATATACCTTCAGAAATAAAGATTTGAACCGGTTTGAGCGAATTATACTCAAATCGACTCATTATTTTACTATGCCTCCATAAATTTATAAAATATGTGTTTGAATGTCACAATTTTATAGATCTTTAGAAACAAATTGGCACAGCATTTTGTATTAATATAAGAATAGAGGCTGTTAAAAATTGAACCCAAGAAAATGTTCAGCACCTAAGTCGTCTAATTTGCTTAACATAAGTGCCTAGTTTTACCAAAATAAAGTTCTAACGATATATAATGCTGATAAAATTTTTATTTGAATAAAAAAATATTAAATTGTTCACAATGGGTTCAATATTTGATCTAGCATACAATGGTTTAGGGTAACATATAGTTGGAGTTGACCTAATTGTTTTTATTTTACATATTAGATGACAAAAGCATGGTCACAATATAGTACAATAAAATATTCGGTACAGCACAGATAATTAAAAAAGTGTATACTTCGATTTTGCAATTTGAAAACATAATTTAACTGATTGACTGACTGAGATATTTCGAAATATCAAATCAGGTTACATGAAAACGTCTATCATCTTTTCTATTGTGTTTTTGTCAGATTTCACAAATTTGATGACCTTTTTTTTTAGAAAATCCTCTCTATGTGTTACTTTTTGAAACTTTTTACTAATGTCTACGTATTGTGCTTGACATATTTTGACTTAGTCCATTTTTATTTGTCTTAATTACAACCAATGTTATATAGACATCTTTAAAACGAATGTCGTTGGTAGAAGAGAAAATGTAATGAATTCTACTTTTTATTTTTCTATGGAAAAGAAAAATGTTGAGAAAACAAAAACATTGAAATGAAACAACCTATTTTTATATCTTGCCAATAACATTATTACTTTATATGTTATTAATATTAAATATTAAATATCTTTTATTATTACTATTTTAACCGAAATATTAAAAAGTAAGAACGCTATATCCGACTATGTGGTACCCTTCACTTATTTTGGGGAACACCAAAAAAATAGCCTATTCCGTTGTCCATACCAGATGGCCAAATCCGGTAAAATGTTAAACCAGAAAATCCTTCAAAAATCAATCATATTTTCAGTGAAACAATGAAGTTATAACGGCTTCACTGATGGCCAAATCCAGTAAAATGTTAAACCGAAAAATCCTCAAAAATTAATAAAATTTTCAGTGAACAATGAAGTTTTAACGGCCTCACAAATCCAAAACCAAGATTTGAGGTAACGTAGGACATATAGAAATAGTCGAAACTTTTGAAAATACTAAAAATTAAGACTTTTTTTGATTGGTCTGTCTGCCATTTTTGAGTGGTCTGTCGAATTTAAATAGCAAACTTCCCGCGAACCTAAGAAATGATTTGATAATCACATTGTATAACTTTATGATCGGGGTTTTTCATAAAAGTCATACCGACGGACGGAAGGACATACATATTTCAATTTTTTTGAACCCACAATTCAGAATGTAAATAATTAATCGCTTCTCTGATGAAAAATCTAAAAATTTCAAACGGAATGACAAATTTATATACACCCTATCACTATAAGTGAAGGGTATAAGAAATAATTATAATAATTAATTTCATATATATACAAACAATTACAATTTAATTACATGAACATACAATAATAACATTTAGAAAAAGAAACAATTTTATTAGAAAATAATTTAAGTTTATAATTAAATTCTTTTCTTTCCTATCAGCATACGTCTGATTCTAGTAATTATAATATTTAATATATTATATTTAGCAATTAAGTTAAATACAGTAAATAGAATAATGTAGCAAATGTTGTAAATTACCATTGTAAATTATAATACAATTAACAAAAATGAAATGTATTTTTATTAAACAAATCATTATTAATATTATTTTCAATATATTTTGTTACTCATTTCGTTGGTTAGTTAGTTAGTTAGCATTACAAATTACTTTATAACCTAACGTGTTAGGCTTTAACAAAATGGATAATTAGTTATATAAATATGTATGTAATACACAAATGTATTTATGTATATTTGGTTTTATATTTGAGATTAAATTACCTTTACTTAGTTACGTTATATACATAAATATTTTATATGCTTTTCATGTTTCCTAATTACATTAACTACAAACATATTTGCTATTTATAATTATTATTAAATGGAAAATTTTTAAGGTAATTTTTTGTTAAAATTTTATTTACATAAAATTATTAATAATAATTTGCAAATGTATAATTTGTATTTCTTGTTAGATTTTCTAATTAGATTTTGCAGTGGTTAAGTGATTTTTATACCCTACACCACCATGGGTGGAGAAGGCTTAGAATCACTTTCTTTGTCGATTTAACGATGTCTGTTCGCCTAGTTGTCGATGCAAACATATTCAGCAAAGTACAGGTACCAGATTTAAATCTAACGTCTTTAAATTAAGCACAGAAACATAGCCTATTGAAATTGCTCTTCATAGGTCCATCATTTCTCATATCATAATTTATTGAAATTGAGCACATATAATTCTTAAATAGATCTAAACTTACGTTTCAAAATTCTTTCTAATCGGTCTTATAGATCATCTAGCCCTATAAAAACGTTGTTCCAAAATTTACAGGGCTTAACAGCTTAAAATGCTGCAATATGTAGGTAAAGTCGCAGTTATACAGATATTTTACTAAAATTTGGCATAAATAATTATTTTGACTTAGAGATGAGACTAATTGAAATTAGTCATGATCTGTTGATTATTTCCCATAACCCCCATAAAAATGTCCTCCCGGAATGACCAAATAATGCCTTTAACTCTCTTAAATATGAATGTAGGTTATTGAAATTTAGTACATATATTTTTTATGCTTATCTGAACTTGTTCGTTTAAAATTACATTTCAAGCGTCCTTCCGGAATGAGGGTTTTACAGCATAAAATGTGAAATATGTGTGATGAAAAGTCGCATTTTAATAGACATAATACTGAAATTTGGGATAATACTGAATTTGGCATCTGGCTATTTTCACTCATGTATTTCACTTGAATCGATGTAATATTTTATATAATATTCTGTTTCTATGTGGTGTAGGGTGTTACATAGTCAAGTTTGACCCACTTAAACACTCTTACTTGTTATATCTGTATTTAATTTAATAAATACAAGAGAAAGAGAGTAAGAAATAAAGAAAGAAAAAAGACAACAAAAAGAAAGTTATATCTTAAATTGTATATATATAAAAAACGAGTAAGAGTTTCATAGTTGGTCAACCGAGCTATATGATATCAAACATCTTTTTCTAGAAGCACTGACCTTATATTAAAATTATTTCTCATAGTATAATAACAAAAGTATAAAATTGGGATAGTTCTTGTAGCAAATCAAACATATGTGTCAAATTTCTCAAAAAACATCTTACAAAAGGTTTACATGGACCTAAATTATTGAGGAAGTGAGAAATTTTGCTGTAAAATATCTAGTGATATAGGCTCGGTTATAACTGACCGAATCAACAAGGCGCGTATGGCATTCTACAAACTTTACCAAAAAAAAAATGCGCTCTAACAATATATCGCGAAATATACAAATTTTTGAAGCAGAAAGTTGGTAATACTATATGGATGTATGATATGAAGCTTTACACAACTACAGATTTGTACAATTGAGAGCTTCATAAATCGATGTTTATATACAACCCTACGTATCTTCTGGCTAAACAGCAACTTTAATATTGAACTCTAGCGAATAGCAAACACTATGCTAATTAATTAATTAGATTATATCACCCAATGTCTTGTTTGGGAAATCGCCCAAAGAGCCTCCGATTGAAAACCACAAGTTTAACGACGTCCGGGTAGACCACAACATACATTGATCCAATGTATTAGAATAGAATTTAAAACCACTTGTATAGAGCGAAATCATAGGTATTGCCAAGGGCCGAAATAGATGGAGAGAACTGGTTGTTCTTCGTGAACCAATAATTAAATCAATACAAATACTGTATACTTTAAATTGGCTTTTAAAAAGATTGTTTTTTTTTTCGTGTATTACAAACATCAGCACAAACCCATCATACATCTCTCCATCTACATATGTAATAATTTAACAAAATTAACTATCTACATTAAATCTTTCAATTTAAATGAACAAATCAACTTAAATGACTAACTAATATAATATTGTAGCAAGTTACTAGTTAACAAATAAGTCAACATATAATGTAAATGTGTAAATTACCATATAACACCTGTATTTGATGGCTGTTTGGCCGGCCACCTATTGGTTCATTTGTGGCATAAATATTGGTAATTACCATATTGCCTGTTCTATAATGTCAGAGTTTTTTTTATTCCCTTTTTATATACATCACACACTTACTCTAGTTGTCAACTAAAATTGTTGGTAATGAAAATTAAATAATGCTATAAATATTAATACCTTTGTGTAGAAATAAAAAAAAAAGAAATAATAATAATAAGATTTGACATATCAAGAGAATTGTTTGTTATAAATTTTGTATGGGTTTCATAATTTTTATTCTAGTTACATGTTCTGAATTTAAATTCAATGTAAATAATCACTCTTAAATGCTTATTTTTTATAAAAGAATTATGTAAATTTAATGGTGTAGTTGGACTTATGCCGGAAATTAGAAAACAGCATCCGGTTTTGGCGCAAGTGGCATATTACAACGAAATTTGACAAACAAACAAATTGGAATACAAATATAAAGTTATGTAAACGCCCTTTTACAGCCTAACTCTCATGTAAGGTCCATTTCTTAGTACATTTAAATTGGGTATCAAAAATTCGACCAAGTCTTATATAATATATAAGATATTTAATTCTATTCTAAGTACATTTCAACTCAATGTTATTGGTACTTAATTTTCATATATTCCTTTTTACACCACTGAATTACATCTTGTTGTTCCGTTCGTTTTTATGAAAACCATATAGGCTGCATTAATTGACAGGAGGGACAGATATGGACAATATTTGCCGATAACAGTAATGTATTCTTATCGTACTTTTTTGACCCTCAGAGTACTAAAATCTTATTATAGAATTTGTATAAAACAATTCCTATAAAACTTCAAACGATTTTTAAAGAACTTATTTTTGCCCATGTTGAATACCAAATTTACTCATATATAACATTCGGTGTATTTAGCAAATTATTAAAAAAAATAATAATAATAAGAAGTAAGAGTAAAGCCCGACTTTAGATACCCTATATCACATAAGGGTAGATTATTATGTAAAATATTTCAGGTGAAATATGTTAGTTAGCTTATATAAATATTACATGCTCTAAGTTTCAATTACGTCAAGGCATTTGTATGAGAGATAGGTAAAATAATGTAATCACCATTCGACAGGACGTCTGTATGGGGGTCATGACCAATTTCAATAGATTTTATCCATGAGCCAAAATAATAATCTGTGCCAAATTTGATAGCTTTAAAGCTACTACTTCTCTAAAATTGTTTACATTTGGGAATCGTTAAATTAACTGATTTTAAGTCGAACGGTATCGATATTTTTGTTGTTACATGCATCAGCATACAAAAAAGGGGCTACCAAATGAAAAAGTTAGAATTTGTCACCAAATTTCACCAATAGTAACGCTAGTTCTATGAAGTATTTAGCAGAGCTTGATCATTTTAGAATCTTAAGAATAATCAGAATTTTAGACAACCTATTATGATGAAATTAAATATTCAATGTTTATAAGAACTATTTGGTTATAGAAAACGATAACTCTATAACTTTTTGCCAATGTCTCAATATTCAATCTGAGCAATTTTTTTTCGATTACTATCTGTTCTTTTAAGTTTTAATTATTTAAAAATTTGTTCTCATATGTTTTTATACCCACCACCAAAGAATGATGGGTGTATATTGGGTTTGTCATTCCGTTTGTAACATGTTAGAATATTTGTCTATGACCTCAATATGTATAGATATTTAGGGTTCTGATAAGATTCTAAGTTAATCTAGCGATGAGCGTGACCCGCCCATTTTTTAGTCAGCTCATAAAAATATGCCTATACACTTTAGTCATATTTCGCCCTTAAAATGAAAGATAAAATTTTAGACTGACTGCTAGAGAGTAAGAAGAATATTGGACACAATGGACGTGCACAGACCACTCACAAAAATCCGTGATTTTATTGTATTTTGTAATAAAATATGTCACAAATGTGAAATGAAATTTTCGATGTATCGTTAGTTAGTAGGAAGATTCTTGGCAAAAATAAGATGTGCTCCACCCACTTTTTCGTAAGTCCATAAAAATCTGTCAATTTTAGTACATAATATATCACAAATATTTAACGGAAAAACGTACAGAGATGAAATTTTAGATAATGCCATTAGACAGTAATGTTAGATACAATGATTAAGACGAAATATTTATAAATCGAACTAAATCCTATACAACATTTTTTGAAACAGTTTAATTTCCGAATCGCTTCAGATATAAATTTTATTAAAAAAAATAACATCATTTCAAAACTTCCTCTCTCGATAACAACGTAAATTGTATCTCCCTGAAATACTGTTTTTTATCACTCGATCCTAAAATAAGTTATACAAATTTGTGTTAGATTTATTAAATAGTTTTATTATTTAAATGTTTTGGTATTCATAATTGTAAAGCGAGTTGTGCTATGGAGTGAACATTTCTAAATTAACTTTAAATTTATATAATGTAAAATAAAACAAATATTTATTTTTATATTTATTTAATTTTCTTATTTCATGAAAAATAAACTTTGTTTCAAAATAAATTAGGCATAAATAATTTAGCTAATTAAAAAATTTTACTTTTGTAAAAAAAAAATAAAATAAAATTAATTAGAATTACAATTGCAAATAAACATTTTTAATTGAAAAATAAATAGCACGTTTTTGTTTCTTTTACAAATGAATATTTTTATATGTAAGTGAAAAAAAAATTAAATTTATATAAGTTAAAAAAAACAAAAAGTTCTATTAATTAAATTTAAAAAACATAAAACAAATAAGTTGACAGGATTTCATTTACATATGTTTAAATATTTAACTGATAACATTTTAATTTCAAATGAATATTAAAATTTAAGATTGAAACTTAAGAAAAACAAACTTTAAAAGAAATGTCACTCTTTATTAATAATAATTTCAAAAGACCAGACAACAGTAGCAATAGCAGCAACAGCATGAGCTACTTCAACAACATGACACTATTAGAATAGCATCAACATCAGCGACAACGACAACAACAACAAAAACATTGCCTCTTATCCTTGTTGCCATTGTCAACAGTAACTATAAGTAAAAGAAAAAGCATTTGTATTTAAAATCCTTCTCACTAATACTCTCACAACCCATTAGAGTTAATAACTTTTTGTTTGTCTCTAACAAGTTTTTTTTTGTGTTTGCTGCTATTTTCAATATTTCTTTTGTTTTATTATGTTGCTGTTTCAGTTTTTGAGTGTTTGTAGAAGACAGTAAGTTGTAGACACATAGATACAAAAATTATTCTCATTTGCTTTACCGTGATATACTTTTATCACTTTGAGACTGATTTTGTGTGTTAAGTTTTTGGTTTTATTTTTAGTGAATAAAATGTAAAAGAGTTGGTTCTTTTGATGGTATAACAAGCTCACAGAAATCTAACTGTTGTAAATGATTTGATTTTATTTCTATAGGGTATTGCTGTAGTCATCGATTTGCACATTTCAAAAGCAAATAAATTGATGTTTGTCACGGTGTCAACAAACAGACATCGTCAGATGACTCATACCCTCACTAGGATCTAGAATATATATAAAATCAGGTAATAACAAATCTAATAATAACCCTGTCTGAACAGAGTTAAAAACAAAGTATGAGCTTTTAAAAGATATAACTTTTGAATTCAAATCTTTTAAATATCTCTTTATTTAAATGTACAAAGATCTCTTAAAGTGCTCCAAATCACCATGGTAAACTATAAAATGTAAAAGTAAAATGGTCAGCATTACCAATACCAACCAAAATGAAATGAGTGGATGGCATTACAAAAAACACATCCATTTATCTTTTCGCTTTTCTTTACTTTAACTCAGAATTCATATTCTTTGTTTGTATTTTTTTCACTATCCATGTAACCAACTATACGATAGCAACGTAGTTAAGACAAACTTAGTTGAATAACAATCTTTATGGTAGCAACAATTTGAAAGAAAATTACAAAAGACACAGAATTGTCAGGAGTGCAACTCATTGGTTGAATAAATAAATATGATTATGATGTTAATCACTATCATAGTAATGATTTTATTTACTGTTGATGAATAATGACACTTTTTTTCTTTGCTTTTAACATTTGACAACAGATTTTTATTGAATAAAAATTTAAGTTTTTGTAGTTTTTAATACACTAAGAAAATACAGATTGGCGTAACAAGCTTGCCATCTAGTTGACGATAGTTTTCTTCATTTCCGACAAGGCGACTCTTACGAGTCACCCAAATAAGTGGAAATATAGAAAATAAACAAATTAACAATAACAAAAACAAGTTATATCTAAAATTGTTCTAAAACTCTTGATTAGCTCTTAATTGACAAAGAAAGATAACGATTTATAACTGAAGTTCTTTTCTTCTCTAACTGCAACACTTCTACTAGAAGTGTCATATTCTTAATTTAAGATTATCATCCCTAAAAAGTATCATAAAATTGTCTGGAGCTTATTTCATTTTGAATATCAAAAAATTATGGGTTGTGTATTGGGTTTGTCATTTGTATACATTCTGGGTCCTTGAATGATATTATTACGATATAGCTATGTCTATCCGTCTGTCTGTCTGTCTGTCTGTCTGTCTGTCTGTCTGTCTAAAACACTCTATCGCTAAATATTTGTCTTATATAAGTTTTCCGCTTCTTTGAAGAATTTTGAAATATCCTTCTTTAATAACTATTATTTCAGTACACTTTTCTATAATTTAATGGTGGGTGTTATAGATGCATATATCTTTGAACTAAATTCAACTCAAATATATGTCGCTTTAGTTAAAATTTCGATAAAAAATGACCATTTGATTATATCTTCTAAATAAAAAAGGCAAAAATATAAAAGGAAAACTCATGTCAAAAGTATCACGTTATCTAATAGAACACTTTTGTGTATAAAATAACAACATACGGTGTCAATACTGACTAGACGAAGGTACATTTACACAATTTGGAAATATTGGTCTAAATGTAATTCTAATGTGCTACGAAATGAAGTGCTTTTTGTTGTAGAGATATGTGGTTTTATAAAATTCATGTTATCTTTGCATTAAGGTTGCAGTGTAATTACAACCTCTATTTATTTTGCATCGTAATTTTTTTCTCAGAACTAAAATGAAAGTTTAGAATCATAATTTACATACATTAAAAAAGCTAAAGAAGACTTCACGTCTATATTTGTAGTATAACTTTGTTTCGTATTCAAAACAGCTAATGCTTTATGGACGGACGCCATATTTAATGGTTCCTAACCAATAACTCTTTTGCTCATAGTCCAATTTCACTCGATACCAAACTTCCTTTACATAAAACAATTAACATAACCAAATTTTGATCCCCTCAGTTGCCAAATATGAACTTTAATCAGGTTTCTCCATAGAGGCAGACGGAAAGGCATAGCTAGTTCAACTCAGAAATTCACCAGGCCCCCAACATATGATTTTAAAGAAATATTTTGAAATTTTAAACATGAAATGTTGAAACCAATAAAATTTTAGAATTTAAACTACTGTACATAAGTGAAAAGACTTAAAAATCTAAATAATTAAAATATTTTCCAAAGTGAAATTCAATACAAATACATTAACAACAATAGCAACAACTGGGCAATAACAAAATCTGTCAAAAAAAGAGTATTGTTGTATAACTATGCACTAAAAGCAAAGTTTTCTAATTATATACAAAATACACAAAATGAAAAAAGGAAGATATTGAATTAATTACAAAAATCTTAAGAATGTTTTAATAATGAACTTGACTTAAAATACTTTAGAAACCAAAAGAAACACAAATGTTCGCAATAATTACACAAGGCTATTGTATATACAAATGTAAACCCCTACTTCAATAGCCGGCGGTAAAACTTGTTAGGCCTGCACAGTGCAGATCTTCATGAAGGTTTATTTATGCCTTTCAAAAACTATAGATGATGGGATAGAAGGGGACTAAGATGTTGCTTATGTTTATATTTTCGATTTGCTTAAAAAAAAAACTGCTAAAAGAAGTGGAACAAGATACACATACATATAAAAAAATTACACTTTCTCAAGAAGGGAGATATGAAGGCGTAATTTTTTCCAGAGTTTTTTATCAGAACACCTTTTATTAGACGTTTCCTAGTAGGGCTCGTAAAAGGGCACAATTGCAAAACTATGGAAACCCTTGCTTTCTAGGACTTCAAGTGTAAGATATAAATGAACTTATAATGTAGGGAGAAGGACTACTGTATGACCTTCAATGGATAGCGACTGTGTAACCGCTTGATTTCTAGGGCATTGCGTGTAAAAAATAAATGAATTTGAAATGCAGCGGGAAGATCTTCTGGCTAAATAACAGGCCTCTTGTAAGGCCACTTACACGCTTCTTTTTGCCACCGGGTAGTTAGAAATATTTAAATGTTAAGATATTTTAATAAACATTTCAAGACAAAAGTAATAGGATGAGAATAGTTTTTTTTTTTTTTGGTTTTGATTAGATATTCATTTAAGCAAATTTTCAAAATAAGCTAATTGAAATCTTGAAATTTGTATAGGGTATAATTTAAGTTAAGATTATACTATTTTTATGTAGAAATTTTGTCCTTGAT
>JACGTJ010035952.1:0-13275 GCA_014858695.1 Chrysomya rufifacies | reverse complement strand
AGTTAAGTTTGCATTCTAAAAATTTGTAATTAAAAAACACGATAATCCGGATTGAAGATTACAATCAATAATCCGGATTATAGAGTTTTTACATAGTTGTATATTTTTTTCTTATATTCTTAAATATTTATTGAAAATTTATAAATCTGAAGTATAGTTTTAAATAATTTTATAAATAAACGAATTTTGAATTCTTTATAAATACAAATTAAAGTTTATGATAACTATCAATCCAAAACAATTACATCATCATTTGAAGATTCGACATTAACAGTTGTCGACTTGGAGTTATTTTCATTTAATTGATATGCTTTTTGACGTTCAGCCAATTTTTCTTGCAACGTTTTTGTTGGACTTACGGTGTTTGGTGAATTTGTATTTTGTTGATGATGAGGTGTAAATTGATTACGCGATTGCATAGTTGTAGCAAAACTAGTAGAATGAATATTATAAGGCATTGGGGGTTTTACATCAAACTGACGTTCTTTGACGGCCATATTTAGAGTAGAAAGATTAGTTTTCTTAGCTGCATTAGATGTTAAGTTCTTATTGCTAAAATCGATTTGTGTTAAGTTGGTATTTTGTAGTAAATTCGAATAGGCAGCTAAAACATTTGCTGGATTACTAAACATATCAATTTTATAGTTGCTAGATGCTGCTGCTTCTTGACCAGTATTTTGATTGTTATCTGGACGTGTATAGGGTTTAAAAACATTTGATTTATTTTTGTGTGCACCCTTAGGTTTGTTCTGTTGTTTGCCAACTCCCTGTGCTATTAATTGATTTTGCAACAAAATATCTGAACGAATTTCTTCAGTATTAACTGATTGAGTATAAATAGTGGATTCTTGTAAATTACTATTTGTGGTTTGAGTTTGAGAATGTGGTAACAATAAATTGTTCTGTAGAGTTTGTTGTTCTAAAGGATTGTAGCTAATGGGTGGTATTAGAGGTGGATTAATGGATTCTGTGGTATTTTGTATTATTTTAGCATAAAATTCTTCAAACAATTTTTTAAATTCCGGTGTATCTCTGGCTGCCAAAGGATTTCCACTATTACTGCCAAACACTCCAAACATAGAGAGGAATTGAGGATTTTTTGTAAAATCTGGTATGGGCATCGTTAAAGGATTTTGTGTGGACAAATTGGATGAGGCTGCTGTTGTGACAGTCGAAGTTTTAGTAGTACTTGATCGATATTTAGGACGATTACTAAGACCGGGTATATTAATAACACGATTTGCTGTACTATTGCCATATTGTTGCATTAAAGTTGATTGACTGATGATGTAATCAGAATCAGCATTTGCTGATTTTTCTAAATTCTTTTGGGCCGTTATTTCTTGTACACATAGTTTTATAGCCAAATCCAAGAAATTACAATTATCCGGTATATAATCCACTTTATTTTTAATAAAATATTTATAAACTTCTACCAAGAGTTCAGCAAATAAAGGTTCTTTTTGATTCATATATTTAATGCATTTCTTATGAATTTTATAGATGTCAATGAGAAGATTTAAAGTTTCCGCATCATCACGTTTTTCCATGTTTTTATGCAGAACAGAGCGCAATATTTGCACACAATAATTGATACTTTGATTACACAATTCTTTGCGTTCATTATCGGTTATATAGCGTTTATCCAAATCGGGAGTTTTATAAAGATTCATGGCAAGATCTAATAATAGAGCATGATTATTAGTTTTATATAGTTGTAGAATAAAGATTTTAACACATTTAACCAAATGTGCAGAAAAACTGCCAGGACGATCAATTTCAGATGAGGGTATACGCCATATACCATTAAATAAATTATTATTTTTACGATCATAAAATAAACCATTAACTAGATTTCCCAAACTAGTCTTATATTGGCCAATCAAAAGTTGTTCACTTTGTGTAAGATCACAATAATCTTTCGGTGCATTCATATAATGATATATAAGACGATATATAGATTTGTAATGTTCTGGAAAACGTGTAGCACATTCCTCGATATTTTGTACTACCATTCTATAGATAAGCTTTAGTTTTTCAGCTTTCAGCGTACCACTAGAATTATCGTTGGCTGAATCGTCATCAGAATCTGAATCACTTTCCACTGTAGAAGAATCAGAAGACATAACCGATGATGTACCACTACTAATGACCATGGTAGGTGCCGTAGCTTGAGCGATATCTTCAAGAGTTTTAATATTTTCCATGTTATTGGTTGTCTCTCTATTAGTAGCAGCTTCTGGTTTTGTATTATCATTTGCTGTGTTAGGTTTAAATTTATTCAAAATTTTACCTTTTAATATATTAAGAGAATTTCCATCTATTTTAGCTTTGTTATAAGCAAATGGACTATTAGAGAGATTTTTCAAAATTTTCCTAAACAGATCTCCTGTAGTGCGTGTTATTTCTTTTTCAGTTTGCAGATATTTAATCATGGCCGCATTAATACGATAAAAAACTTCTAAAGCTTCTACGGATAAAGTTGTGGGATTATTGTGATTTATTTTAATGGGATAAGTAGCACTACTTTCATATAAATAATTGGCAGCCATTAGATAATGATTTAAATACACCTTAGGTTCTTCTTTTCTTTTTTCCGATATTTTACCCAACATATACTGACACAACCATTTTTCATCATTGCCATCATCTTCCTCATTATTATCTTCCGCATTTACACCATTTGCAGCAGCGGTAGTTGAAGGTGAGGGTGCATTCTGCAAAGAATTTGCCAGTTTAAAGCAATTATAAGCGATAGATAAAGTTTTCTCTTTTCTTTCATTTATAATCGCCATTGCATCTGCTGATATATTGTCTTTATTACTTTTCAAATAACGCGAAAAGCAAGAATGTATGGTATAGCTAAAGGAACCATGTTCAATCCATAACAAAGCCTGAAAACGATTTATGTTAATACAACATTCAAAACAGCGTAACACCTCTTCGTATTCCTCCCATAAACAATCCATATTAATGGGGTCTAAACCATTTAATTTAGTTTCAATTTTACTAGCCTTAGACAAAGCTATACCAGCCCATGAATCATATCTGGTAGGATTGACAGCCAAATCGAGAGTATAAAATTTGATAGCCTTTAAAAAATCACGATTTTTAAAATAATAATCGGCTAGTAAATAGTATAAACTTAAAATTTTATAGGGTAATTTAAAAGCATTCGCCTCGGATGGAGCGTCTGCTTGTCCTTCGATGAACAGGGTTACATGGTGTATTGCCTTAGAGGGATCTAATTCTTTAGGCATTAAAGTTAAAATTTTTATTAATAACTGTTCCATATCCGAGGTAATGGATTCTAATTTATAAGAATTAAATTCGGGCAAATCTTCAGGACGATATAAATCAAAGATTTGTACAGCCTTGGGCCAACACAGTTTGATTTGTGTAGCCTCATGATCTTCTAAATGTCTTTGGCGTGCCTTTTTCTGTGGATATTTAAATAAACAATAGGTTACTTGTTCCAAATACTCATAAATAACATCTCGACAGTTATCATATATAGGAGCCTTTAAATTTAAAACAACAGCATCTAAAACATATTGTAAAAATTCACCATTATCATCGGTGCACCATTGACGTTTACCCAAATAATCATGGGCCGTGAATAAAAGTAAAAATGATTTTGGTATTAATTCATTAACATCAACTATTTCATGCTCAGCCTTTTTATTATTAAGTGTAGCGGGGCTATCGTTTTCTTCTTTATGCAAAAGTTGATGTAAAATAACCCATGAACGTTTAAAATTTAATTCATGACCATGATTGCTATTCTTTTCAAATGTGCCATCAAATTGATATACTAAAATACGTATGATATTATGAATTAAACGAGCCAAATCCTCTTTGCTAAAGACATTAACAATATGGAATCCTTCATTTAAAATTATGGCTTCCAAATAGGAATTTATAAAATTTATTAGTTGAGACAACATAGAACAACGATAAAATGTTTTAACATCCTGCAAATAAGACGAAACAGCAAAATGCAAACATTTTTCTGACCACAGCAAACAATTCTCATAGGATTCCATTAGCCAAAATGATTGTAATAGAATTTTTATTTGGGCACATATATCTTTTAGCCAGGCTTCATTGTTATTTTTATTTTTCTCAACGCTTTGTAAATTGTTTATGATTATATTTTGCAACTTATCCCAGGCTTGTTGTTCATATAATTTTGGTATACTATTAATATCTATTTGTCTTTTATAAAGTAATTCTAGATTCTTAATATACTTATGATTTATACAACAGATATTAGATAAATTGGGTAAATGCAAAACGAATGAAGAATCTTGTTCATCTAAAATATTAGACATTTGTTGCAAACATGAGACACATTCTTTTATACGTTCCTCTTTATTTAGTTGTAAATATTCCAAAATTATTAGTTTTAACTTATAAATTTCATTGTTATTAACATTATCGGAATTCAGAGCAATTATTTCGAAGTTACCCAAATTAAAGAGTAAATTATGAAATACTGTATACCATAAACTATTGCTATCATTGCGTATATGATTTTTAGCAGCTTCCAATTCTAAAAACAACAAACATATACGATAACAAGCTTCATAATTATTGGGTGTTAGATATTGCCATGACGAGAAACTAAAATGTGTGGTGTATATTTCAAATATTTCAACATAAAGACTTTTCAATTCCTCTGTTAAAGGTAGAAACCAAACAGAGGATATATATTTTAACCATTTATAAACCATTTCCATTAAATCAATATTAGTTTGTTCCTTCAGATTGTTAATGAATTTTTCTAAATCCTCTTTCGTTTGCTCATTAAATTCGTCTTCTGTTAATGTAATTTTGCATTCTTTACATATCTCTGTATCCGTCGTAATATTATTAACTTCATTTAGTTCTTTGCTAAAGGGCCATTTATCGTCAATTACTGTATTTGTGTATTTTTCAAAAATTTTTCTTAAATAACCATTAAGACTGGTATCGATTTCATCACGTTCATTTTTTTTACGTGAAGAATAACGACGATTTTTATGCCAACCCCATTGTTCCAGAAAATGTAAATCACTGCAACGTCTCTTGGGTTTGGATTTATTTACTTCACCACCATCTGATTTAGCATTAGAATCAGAATCTTCATTATTATTGAATTCCATAGGTTGAGGTGTATCTGTATTATCACTTGTTACTGGCTTGGCTTGGTCCATAGCGGTTTCTGTAGTGTTTACCACATCATGTTGTTGTTCAACAGCAGAACTTTCAGCTAAAGTTTCTCCATTGCTAGTTGTTACTTCCGTTATGTCTTTGCTAATAACAGTTAAAACTTCATCATTTGAATTTACATCAATTATAATATCAGTGAAATTAAATGTAAATAACATATTATGTTCAATTTTCTTTAGATGGGCATAGACCTTAACAATAAAATCTCCAATTGTCTGCCAATTACAGTGTTTGATATAAAATTCTTTTAGATCTGGCTTTTCATCACAAATATCTTGTTTAATTTCCTTTAAACATTCTGTGCTATCAAATAAATGTCGAAATTCATTGTTATTTGTCAAATCCTCTTCCATTTCAATTCCTACACCACCAATACCATTACAATTTTTTAATAGAGATAAATTTTGGCCAAACAATTTCTTAATTTCTTTTAAAGTCTCCTCAGCCTTTTCGGAATTTACATCTTGTTGCAAAATTTTAGTGGCACAACTAAAGGAGCCCATTATATTATGATTAATATTCATTACTTCAAGCATACCTTCCGCTGCACACCAGTGGGCCGCATTACGACCTAAACAATTTTCAAAAGCATATTCTGCCAAATCGGTAATATTTAACTTTAAGGCCAATTGGCCAAATTTATGCAGCGTACTGACATCTGTGTTGTCTATTAAAATAGCCGATATATAATGTTGTAAAGCCAACATATACTCACTACGTTCTTCCAATATAAAGGCAATATTTTTATGACAATTATACTTAATGTTCCATAGTTTATCGTTTCGATTATTTTTAACGCTGGTGTTCTCATTTAAAACTTGCGTCTGCAGCAGCTCCTTCAACAGATGTAAACACAAATCAACTTCGCCTTCTGATTTCAATTTAATTGCACGTATATATTCACTTTCGGCAATAGTTTCTTGGGCTTCACGTGTAGCAACTAACTCCTCTTCTTCATTGGTTTCATCTTCATCCTCATCGTTGAGTGCTACAATTTTTATCATCTTAATTAGTTTATTTATAAACTTTAATTTTTCCGCACAATTTATTTATTTTTTATTTGTGTGTGTTTTTTGTGTTTTGTTTAAGTTTTCTTCTAAAGTTGCCAGAGAAAAACTTTCTATATGTTTTTGTGGGGTTGCCAGTATTAGAAAAACAAAACAGATACATTTAGAAGGCGGGGTTTCAAAAGATATTTTGTTTTGGGTAAGATTAAAACACATTAATCGATTTTTATCACTTATATACTTAAACGTAAAATTATTGTTATCTATCTTGACATATAGTATAAAAATATAATTAAAATATTATTTTATGCATAAAATATAAATCCCGCCCAATAAATCTTTTATTGAAATATTTTTGAATATTAATATAAAGATAATTTATATGTTAACCATGGAGTTGATTGACTTCTTTTACTTCCTTATTTAACTATATAAATCTTTAGAATATAAAAATCTATGCAACGGAATGACTCGATATACCTCGGCTAAGGGCTGTCAACTCATTAATAAGAACAAGTTTTTAGATGCAGGAAAACAAAACTGAAAATATATAATTTTGCTGCTACAACAATATAAAGTTTTTTCATCTTATTGCTGTAAAATCCAAAAGATCCCGAATTTTTAACTCTAAAAAAATTTTTTTGATTTTTTTAAATTTTAGAACAGAAATTACAAAGAGAATAACAAACTCAGTATAAAAAACATTATTTGTTCATTTACCCATAAAGTATATTTTTGTTGCATGCATAAATATGGAAAGCAAATGACAAATAATTTGCAAAATTAAAAATTTATTGTTTTTGCAAAATTTTCTTTTTTATTTTTCAACTTTAGTCAACTATTAATGAAATAACAATAATACACGGCAACACTAGTTTTGACAAATAATATCATTCAATTTCCATTTTGTTTCTGCAAAAACAAAAACTTAGAAATATGGTAGCATAATTTTTGACATTAGTCAACAAAGAGAAAAAATAAAGAAAAATTGCGAGTTTGTTAGAAAAATTATAGAATTTTTGATAAATATCTTACAAAAACATGTCTATTTTGGAAAATATTAAGTATTGGTTCACCTCGGAAACAGCACGTAATAAAAATTCATCTTTAATCGCAGGATTATTGGTAAATATATTGTAAAATTTTATATATGTATAATTTTCTACGAATTCTTTGTAACATACATATATATGTACGTATATATTTACATGGAATGTTTGTTTATGGATTTGGGATTACTTCATTCTTCCATACATCATTACATATACGGGGTGTAAAGAGTTGATAATATAGAAAAACTAAATTTTATCCAATCCTTCTTTAAATATAATATAAGATATTTTAATAAGCTTAAATTACAAAAATACAGATGATGTTGTAGTTCTGCTTTCTAAACTTGTTTAAGTTTCAATTTCCTAAATAAGAGATGAATATTTTCAGATTTATCAGCATGTGTTCTATGTTCTTATATTAAAATAGATTGTTTTTAGTTTTTCGCAGGATGGTGGACTTTAATTGATGCTATGTCTGTCGATGAGAAACATCAAATTACTACAGGTCAAGTTTTTATAGGAGTTTTTGGTACTATAAGTTTCTTTATGGTAAATGTTGTAAAGAATTCCCATGTAAGTTTAACAAACATTACCAATGTAGTGCGTGTGTTTTTAAAAATGCATATACTTAATAGATTTCTGAAGAAAACACATCGGAATCAGGTGCCAGAATTGCTAAAATTTGGCTTTTAATAGGTTTTGTAATGGGTTTTGCATCAATTTTTGCTGCTGTTTGGGTTATGATCAGTGATTTTATCAATAATCGTAAGTATTTAAATTTTTGTATAAAAAAAAACTATTATTAATTTTATATTTTTCTATTTTTAGCTAAAAAGGACTCAAGTTTGGGTGTTGCTTTACTTATGCAAAACTTTCTAATATTATTTGCTAGTCTTACTTATAAATTTGGTCGTGATGAAGAAGTTTGGGCTGAGTAAATACCATAATGGTGGTTACTAAAAAATTAACACATTAACGAAGTATATAAAGGAAATTTTTGCTATACATTTAATATAAATTTACAATGGGCACGTATTTTAAAAATTACTCATTTGCATAGAATTTATAGTAAAAGAACTAATAAAATAAAGATAAAGAAAAAATAAAGGAAAGTAATCTCATCAAAATATTGGTAAAACATTTTAATAAGTATTAAAAAATAAAAAAAATATATAAAAACATTTTCAATTGTTTTAATTTTTAAAGTAAATAGCAATTTATAGAGTGAATTTTAAACGGTTGAATATTTAGTAAGATCTACCATTTTAATAACGTAAAAATGTGAAAAATTAATGGATATGAAATATATCTGTCCACCCATTCATTAAAACTTAATTTGGTAATTAAGTTTTAGCTCAGTTCCAGTTCAATTATATTTCAGATCTAGTATGGCTTTTAATCAATTCTAATTTCGTTCCAGTTCAATTAAAGATCAGCTTTAGTTCCAGTTCATTTACAGTTCAGCTCTAGTTCAGTCCTGGTTCCTGTTCTGGTTTCAGAGCAGTTCAAGGTTAGTTATAGCAATATTCATAAAAAACGAAGTGAATGCTGACTCCTTTTTAAGTCAGCC
Source organism: Chrysomya rufifacies (assembly GCA_014858695.1). Lineage (NCBI taxonomy): Eukaryota > Metazoa > Arthropoda > Insecta > Diptera > Calliphoridae > Chrysomya > Chrysomya rufifacies. The sequence continues at coordinate 4,432 of JACGTJ010035952.1, read as the reverse complement.
TTCCAGCCGTATTTTGTGTTCTAGTTTTTTGAGTTCTATTTCGGATCTATTTCAATTTTTTTCAGTTCTGGTCAGTGATTGTAAAGTTAATACTATGGTACACTTTTCAGTACTATTTAAATTAAAAAATACTCTAATTCTTTTTGGTACTTTTTCAAAAAGTACCAAAAGTGCTCAAAGTATTAAGCAATTTTCGAAAGACTTGATATAACCTTTCTCCGGAGAGTAATAATAACGATAAAAGCCAATAAATCGGTTGACTCATCAATAGTTCAATCTATAAAATATGTAAATTTTTGACATATTGATAGCATTAAGGACCTTATTTAAAACCGTTGGTGCAGTTGTTAATTATGACATCGTTTTCAGGTTTATGCGATTTAAAAATTTGCCATTCATTTATTGCATGATTTGATATAAAACAAGTTTTTTTATATGCGACCTGCCAGCCTAATTCTATTTCCTTATAAATATTAAACTTTCCTATACAGCTATTGAACATGCATTCCGAAATGTCTTCTAATGTACTTACGTGTATAAAATATTTCTAATGTGATAAAAAATCTAAATCAATGGGTTAATACCTAATCATTAAAAACTCGGCAACCCTCAAACTGTTCAAATCTCATTTGTACCATTTAAACAACAATGAAATGTCAAAACAATTCCATATGACAATTGTATTGTTTACCTACCAGCTAAGCAAATTTCTTAAAATAAAAGAAAAGATTAAAAAAAGTAGATTTTTATTATTAATTTTTAAGAAATTCTTTAATAAATATGGATCCAGCATTATTAAGAGAACGCGAAGCGTTCAAAAAACGGGCTATGGCCACTCCCACGTATGTATTTTATATGTCTCGCAACTTTTCCTAGAAAGTAAAATTCTATTGTTCCTAGTGTGGAGAAAAAGGCCAAAGTTGAAACCGTAGCTGCTCCACCAAAAGAAGATGTCAAAAAGAAAATGCGTCCTCCCACCGCTCCTAAGTTGGACTCCAATACATATAAAACTATGGCTGGTAGTTCACAATATAGATTTGGTGTTCTAGCGAAAATAGTAAAACATATGCGTACCAGACATCAGGATGGTGATGATCATCCCTTAACATTAGAAGAAATTTTAGATGAAACAAATCAATTGGATGTAGGACAATCAGTTAAAAATGTAAGATTTAATTGTGTATTAAACAATTACTCTATATTAATGAAGCACTTATAATTTAGTGGTTGGGCAGTGAAGCTTTAATGAATAATCCCAAAATAGAAGTTAGTCCTGACGGTTTGCGTTTTAGTTTTAAGCCAGTGTATAAAATAAAAGATGGCAAAAGTTTATTGCGTTTACTAAAACAGCATGATCTCAAGGGTTTGGGTGGCATACTAATGGAAGATGTACAAGAATCGTTGCCTCATTGTGAGAAAGTTTTGAAAAATCGTGCCTCAGAGATTATATTTATTGTTAGACCAATCGATAAAAAGAAAATTTTATTTTACAATGACCGTACGGCAAATTTTACAGTAAGTTTTGTTGGAAAACATTATTGTACAAAATTAACGAATGTAAACTTGTTTTAAAAAAGGTTGATGAAGAATTTCAAAAACTATGGCGTTCCGCTACCGTAGATGCTATGGATGATGCTAAAATCGATGAATATTTGGAGAAACAAGGTATACGTTCTATGCAAGATCATGGTCCCAAGAAACCCGTACCTAAACGCAAAAAGGTGGCTAACAAAAAACGTCAATTCAAAAAGCCCAGAGACAACGAGCATTTGGCTGATGTTTTGGAGACATATGAAGATAATACATTGACTCAAAAGGGTGTTAATCCTACTTAATTTTAATTCGCTTATCTTCTATTTAATATTATGACTGGTGATTGATATAATGAGGTAATAAAATATGTTTATTTTTAAAGAAATCTTTGAAGTTTCATTGTTTTTATCTGACTGTTTTGAAAATCGTGTATTTCGAATCTCTTGAGATTTAAAATCATTTCGATAAGTTTCATTTTTATTTCATTAGAATTTGTATAAGTTTATTTCATATTAGAAGAAAAATATTATTAGATGTTAAAAAATATATTGGAAATATGTGAAATTTTGGAACGGCAGGTCTATTTTAATGCAACGTAATATGGTAATAGCAGAATTATAGCAATACTAACAAATTTTGAATTTGAAATATATAGGTGTACAATGGACTGGTCCGAAGGATCACAAGCTAGATTCATTATATCTGAACTTATTTACGAAAAGATTATAGTTTTTCGTAATAACAGATTCAAAATTGAGCCGATTTTTTTTGGTATAAATAAGAAAATCTTGTAAGGACAGAATTTTTATGTTTTTTATCAAAATTTATAACCTATTTATTTATAATTTATAAATTCAAAGAAAATAGACAGAAAATTCGACTGAAAAGTTATAAAAACAAAATATATTTGAAAAAACTAAATCATTTTGTTTTTGTAATAATAAAATTCTTGACAACTGAATAATATTTCGCTCTCTGAGTTTGATATCTAGATATTAATTTATGGTTGTAAGGACGCGCGTAGATATTTCGTTCTAAAAATGGTCTTATATTTAATTCAAACAGAATTATATTTTTCTACTTTAGATTAGATTAGAGTAGGGCGATGTCACTACCAATAACATCTGCACTCTGAGACCCATTTGGGACCATTGTAATCCTTTTCTACTTCAATTGCTTATAACTTTGTTATATTTTCGTATTAGATACGTGGGAGCATTTTTAAAAGTTTAAAGAAGCATTTAATGGTTAAGTTATTTTTTGTAGCTCAAATGTTATAAAATTACCCCCAAAAAAGCATCTTGGAACCATAACCTTTCGTTTTATAAATTTAAAATTTATAACCAAAATAATAGTAACTGATTTTTAGAAACTACAGTTGACAACATTTATTATAAAAAATGTTAAAAAGAAACAGAGTTGTTATACTTTATTGTTGTCAAAATTACAATTACAAAAAGTAAATAAAAACAAACAAAAACGTGAAGAAATCAACAAACCACAAAAGAAAAAAAAAGTAATTTCAAGTGAAAATAATATTAATAATTTAGGATCGTATTCAATACTTTAATAAATTATCATCACATTCAGGTCATCATAATGACAAATGACACATTGGGAAATTCAGAAGAACACAATACTGCAAATAAACGTAAAAGGATTTTGGCTGCTGTGACACAAGATCTTGTTACTAGCGAAGATGATGATAATGTTGCTGATGGGATGGATATTTGTGATATAATCGAAAATCATACTAACCAACATCGACAGACAACAACTTCAAGCGCTTTACACGCACTGGGAGAAACTATCAGAAATACTTTACTGGAAATTAATGAAATACGTGAACAAAATCGTGAACGTAGACACAGAGAACTCTTGGAAGTTCTATCGAAAATGGCACACTATGAAGCCTGTAATAGAGCAGATATTACTTTGCCAAAATCAATAAATTTGAATAGAGAAAATTTAACAGAGAATAACAAACAATATTCCTCGGAAATGGACATATTAAAACATCAACAATATTCCTTGGACACTAACCAAGTTGTACTAAATGACACTACTTCACAAGATACTTTTGATAATTGCCAAGAAACAGAAATTAAATCCGGGATTAAACAACAGACAACTGCTACAAATGATTCCCAGCCAGCGAACAATTCAAATATAAATTTTAATGAAACTTTACAACCTATAAAAATTACTTGTTCGTTTAATAAAACTCCAAATAAATATATAAAAATATTACCTAATTCTACGGTATCAAGTAGCAGTAATCAGTCTCAGTTAAGTAAAATTAAAAATATTATTAAAGTCAAATCAACATCGAATACGAAAGAAGAGTTACAAAAGATGCGTGCTCAAATGCTGGAATTACAGCGACAAAAAATGGAAGATCGTGAGAGAAAGAAACGAGAATTGTTACAAATACAAAATGTTTAAATAATATACACACATAGAATGTATAATTTGTTTATTGTATTATTTTGAGAAATAATACTTACAAATATTTTGTTAAAACTAAGAACGAAAATTTTTTTTTTTTTAATATACATGTAGCTCATGTACAAAACAGAAAAAAAAGTTGAATTAATTCTAACAAGTTTTTAGTTAAAGAACTTTTAAGTCAATAGTATAATCATTTCATCACTTTAAACAAAAGTTCATATGTATGGTATCCATATCATTAAACCTTCACTTGTTCATTACAACCGGTTGAATGCAACGTTGTTTACTTGGAATTTCGCATCAACACATGATCTTCAATGCCACGGTAATGTTAAATTCATATATTCTACATATAAATTTGACAAAATCTTAAAAGCAAGTTACATCTTCTTTGTCATACTTTTTATATCCAAAATCAAAAAATGTTGGGGGGTATATTGGGTTTGTC
>JACGTJ010035922.1:0-10170 GCA_014858695.1 Chrysomya rufifacies | reverse complement strand
AACGAAAGAAAATGTCATAAAATCATATTTAAATTTTTATTATCAAATGATGATTACAAATGTTCTTCTTGATGTTATATTCTAAAATGTAAAGATATTGGTTGGTATTTTAAGTTGTGAAGTTCTCCTTTTACTGAAGAAATGAGGTAAAAGCTTTTACCTTATTTTTCAAATTCATTCTTCTACTGCCTAGCCCCCTTCTTCGGCTACCCTGAAGATTTCATTCCAACGCAGTACGAGGGATATCAACGGCATCCTTTCTCAGTGTGTGCCCAACCCATCTCCACTTTCTCTTACGGATTTCTGTACGTACTGCGGTCAGGTTAGAGGTTAACTATAATCTGGCCTTGGATATAATGTTACGATAGAAAATTTTTAATATTTTACGCAGGCATCTGTTGCTCATTGGCAACTCTAATATTGTTTTCTTCAAGAAACAATTTAAGAGTGCAGCGAAGCGCTTAGGGAATAATGTAGTAGAACACAAAAAGTACAAAAAATTAAGTGAAAATAAATATACAAAACAAATGTATTATATTTTCAAATGAAACCATAAAAACGTCTACATTACTTTTTGGTATATAAATTTAAGTTACACAAAAGAGAAATCATTGAAAAATAGAAAATATTCATATGTAGATTTGTACTTGTATTTTACATTTATTTCTACGGTTTTAAAAGAAATATATAAAAAAGAAACAAAAGTCTTAGAATAATGTTTTCGACTTCATACAATAAAATAAAAAATTTAATATAAACAAACAATAAACAAAAAATTAGCAGTAGTAGAAAAAATTTAAAGTCTTTGAAGCCCTATTTAGATTTATAGTACATAAATACTTCATAGTAGTGCAATTTTGTTTTCTAATTAGCTTTTTTGTTGGTCATTATAATGTATATTCACTTTTAACAACATTTCACAAAGGACATTTTTTGCAATATGTGAGAAAATAAACAAATATTTATTTTCTAGCTACAATAGTGTCAGTTTATCTATATAAATCTCGTGTTAACAAAGAAAATGTCATAACTCCGTTAATATACCTGAAACTACAATTTTCATTGATATTTATCTGTTATACGTGCTTAGAGTCTGTGTTGTCTACATATTTATTTAAAAACCTTATAAAGTCTTCATATGACAAAAAATAAATTAATTTTCTTAACTTATGACAATTTTGAAGCAAATGGTTATGGCTTATAAAAGTAAAAGGTTAATGATGATGATTTTGTTTGTATTCCACTTAGGGTTTTAAATTTTACTTGAAAAACTCTCGGGAAACGGGCGCTTTTTATATATCATTTCCGAAAAATCTCGGGAATTTGGAAAGAATTATTTAACGATAATCAATTATTTAAGCTACTTAATATCTTTTTAAATTACCTGAATTAATAAAAGACTTATATATACAAAATTATTCGGATCTCTAGTCACACTTTGCGAGAGAGTGAGAGAGAGAAAGAGAGAGAGACAAATTGTAGTTAGATTTGTATAAAAATGTTGGAATCTTAGACAATTTTTTCGGGAAACGGAGCCTTATCTATTCAAGCATCTAACTACTTTTGATCTATGATCAAGTACTTTCTTGCCAGTAGATTTTGTGACATGCGGTGCATAGCTAGCTAAAGTTAAAAGGTTCTATAGACATCTGAGGAAAGAAGTCATAATATACTGTTTATATGTTTGCAATCATGGTGAATTAAAGGCAGAAATATGCAGAATCGATTAACGTATTATAATAATTCTGTCTGAAGTTGAGGCCAGCATCGATTCTAATCTTAAAGAATTACTGAATCGAAACTAAGTTACTCAAATCAAACTGTTTATAAAACTACACGGAAATTCCCAGAAATTACCTCTCGGGAATTCCTGGTGCAAAAACTCTAATATTTAAGTATATAAGCGTATAGGTACAACAGTAACACATAGATATTTTTATGTCTAAAAAAATATGGCAAAATTTATTAGATATGTATTAAGGTAGCTTAAAACTATTTGCAAATTATCATATTTTTAAAAATATATTTGAATTTCAAAGAATTCAAAAAAACTAAAATGTATAAAGTTAGAGTTTTTCAAAAATAAAGTTCAAAATATAAAACTTTTGGTTTTATTCGATACATTTTAAGCTTAAAAACTTCAATCATTGTACCCCCTTAACACACATACATATATGTGTTTTTTTTATAATCATATACTTTTATAAGGCAGTTTAGTAATATATAACTTAACTGTAAAATTTCTCGTGTACATTTTTCAAAAATATTAAACTTATTCTCATCATTTGAAATATGTCGCTTTATTACAATGGTTTATTAAAAGCGAAAAAGAGTCTACTTAAAAACACGAAATTGTTAATCATAATAACGTTAATGTTGATGGTTTAAAATCGCTGTGATGATGAACGTAACGTGTTTATTACATAAAATGCTTTTATATGATAATAACAATATAAAAAAGGGGTAAAAACACAAAGTGGTTAACAAAAAATGTTGAGTGTTAAAAATAAGGTTTTGATTATAAAATGCCTAAAATACCACATATATTGAAAACTGTCATTACAAGTATTATGTTCAAATGTTTTAAAATTGCTTGTGGTTTTACACTTAAAGCAGATATTAACACCAGCATTATGAATGTGCGGTCTTTGACTTAATATGGTTAATGGAATTGCTAATACATTTTAAAGTGTTTCTTTTAAACAAATAGTATAAAGTAGGGGATCAATAAATTAAATGTTGTTTTTTTTTTAGAATGTTTACAAATAATGTAGCAAAATTTAGCTTTTCTTTTGTATAAAAACTCATAAATTAAAAATAATTGTTATTTCGAAAAATTATCATTCAATATATCATTAACCACATTATTGTTAGATAGTGTCATGCAGAGGTTTCCACATACAACTAACACACGACATTCTCGCAAGACAGACTGATCGAACAAAGTAAATGTACGTGTTTTAGATCACTATGCAATAAAAAAAAATCTGAAACGTTTATAATACAAGAGATGTATTTGAAGTTTTCAAGAGTTTATAAATAAATTATCAACGACGACATCTTGGAAGACATTGTCATTCAAATTACTACTTTTGTTCTAGTTTGTCACCAAGAACTATTATGCAATATCATCAAGACATCATCGATGTTGTCTTCGAAATGATCTATCTTGATCTAGACTTTTTCATCAATGTACCAGTAGCATTTTTTGAAGATAACTTTGGAATTTGATATGTTGTATTATTTTTCCAAAAAATTCCCTGGAATCCTGATAAAGCACAAATGTTCCTTAAATATGTTGAAATTCGTTAGATCCAATGCGCATTTCGAAAAAATTTCAAATAATTAAAGTTAAAAATTTAATTTGTTTTCTTTTCTAATATCTTTTAAAGCAATTTGTTGTTCTTGTTGTTGTTATATTCAAAAATATTTGTATATTTAATTTAGCTTAGGGTGGGTGAAAGGCCACTCAAAAACAATATTTATATACATACATATTTTTAATATACAAATTTAAACAACTACACTTCACAAGATATTATGGAAATTTTCTGACTTATACAACTTCACTTGAAATTATTGTTGTTTTCATTATAAATAACAACAATATATATATTTATAATTAATTAGTAAACATCGTATTGATTACACAAAAGACTGATTGTATTTATATTTGTATGTGTTGATTTGTTATTTCTAAAATAATTTATCAATAATATTGAAATTAAACTTATTTAAAGAAATTTAAATTTTCAGAAAATAAAAAAGAAATTAAATATTTCCATTGAAAATTTGTTATATTTTACTTTTTGATATAAGTATTATTAATAATTGTAATTATTGCCAATAATTTAAATTGTGTATTGTAAAATGAATTTTTAAACAATATATTCGGCTCCTGGGTAATATGAATTGTTATTAACAAAGCTCTAGTAGTAATTTTCATTTAATTAAGCTTGTTAAATATTATTATTATAGCCTTGAGAGTACTGATACTTGTATCGAATTTACATTATGATATTTTTTAATAATAATAAACATCCATTTGTATTGTATAATTTATTGAATTGTTTCTTAAATTTGTTTTAAAATTTTCAATTGAAAAATATATAAATTTATTAATACACGTCAAGTATCGTTTTTAATAATTACTAAAACAAATATAAATTTAAGTCTTACACTTAGAAAAAAGAGAAAAAATGATCACAGAGTGACACAATTTGAAAGCAATGTATTTAATTATGATTGGGGTGAAGAACATTTTATAATATTTAACGTACCTACCCAGCCCGCAATTGGGTTTTATCCAGTTTTGATGAAATGATTATTCTCAGTAACTTGAAATTTGAAATTGTTGTAACTAATACAATTTCATTGAAATTATTGTTATCAAATTCACAAATGAGAAGTTTTAAAATAACACCCAAATTGAACAAAAAACATTAAAATAAGTCCTACTTTAAATGAAATAACTTAAAATAACTTCCCAGGAGAAAGTTACATAAATCTAATCGTTAGGAAATATTGTTATTTTAAATATCTCAATATGAGAATCAATAAACTTATTTCGAATGAAATAATTTCTAAAATAAATGAAATAAGCTCTTAGCCGGATATATAATACTGTAGAAAACCCTTTTTGAGAAGTAGGGGTAGAGGAACAAATCCTAACTTTTATCAAGTCAGTCTTCCGACTTCAAGGATTTTTACATTATGGGATTTATGACTCTGGTCTCAATAAGTAAGGTTCTCTTGTATAGTCTATTATGAAATGAAATAAATTCCATTTTATATGGGAAAATAGTAGGAATTTATTTTATTTTATTGCTATAACAACAAATAGGACTTATTTTATTTGAAAGTTATTTCACTGTACCCACAAATTATGGTGTAGCGTATTTGTATAATGGTGATTATCTTTACTGATGTGCGCAACTGTCATTTCTCATTCCAATGGTACATGAACGATATCTTATGTTGGTTGTTAAAATATTTTCCTGGACAATTATTCTTTTGTGGTGATTTTGTCTCTTTATTATAGTTCATTTTGATGAAAACTGTTGGTCATTTTGTATTGTCTTTTTTTCCTCAGTGTAAAGTTGAGTTAATTACATAGCCTGAATAATCATGCTTTTGTAGTGATATCTTTATTCCTTAGGTATTGTAGTATTTGCCTTTTGGACATTTGCCATTTTCTTTTTTTCCCTCAGTGTAGAAATTGTTTTAATTATATGTTATAAACTAAGTTATACGGATAATTGTTAAGCTAACTTATTGACCTTTTGATCTTCTCCGAACATGAATTAAATGTATTTAGAATTGTCAAAATATCAAAATATTAAATTTTAATTATTTATCTTTGTTTTATTTAAATCATACATATTTGTTGATATGAAATATAATTTAATATTTGTATCTTATTTTTATTTGCAGGTAAATATTAATTCCAAAAATCAATAGCATTTATTATTGTGTATGTAACATTCGGTATGTAAACATAAATATTATATAAAAATAACTTTCAATATCAATATCCCCCCCAAATTTTTTTGGGGGGATATTGAGTTTTGTTTATAAAATGATAACTTAAACTTAAATTGCTTTTAAAGGTCATGGATTATAATAAGAATATTGTGGAATTATTGCAATATTTATTATTCTAGCAGAATATTCGACTTTAGGTTATTTATGCCAAGTTATTTTTACACAAATCGTAGTACATATGGGTTGGACTTTGTTTTTGATTTTTAATCGATTGAGATTCTTTTGTTTTAAATAAATATTTGTAATATTTTGTTTATAAATTATCATTATGATAATTTGATGTTAATTTTTTGAAGAGTTGATTTTTTATTTTCCAGGAATTTTATAATTTCCCGGTATTTTACGGAATATTTTAACTTAATGTTGTTGAAATTAAAATATGTAGACTATATAGATCAAAAATTTTTTTAAAATCCGCATAATCACACAAAGGTTGCCATAAAATTTGATATTTATATGAAAAACATAAAATTGTTTTTATTTAGGGTAAATAAAAAGAAAGATCAAGAGCAAGTAGAAATCTGTAATCACTCAAATTTCTTTCCAAATGATGATTTTTATACGAATAATATAAAATTGTCAATATCTCTGGCAAATAAAATAGATAAAACAAAAATAATTATCACTTAAGTTTTCTAGCAAAATTTGATTTTTATATGAGGCACAAAAATTTGCTTATATCTCGATTAAATAAAGATATGGTGCACAAATATTTTAAATTAGTGATTTGTCTAATATCTTCAGATACACTCAAAGTAAAAATTGTGTTTACTTATATTTATTGTAAAGAAAATGCATTCAAATATGTTCTTTTTTGTAGAAAATATAAAATTGTCAATATCTCAGTTAAATAAAACAGATAGTGAACACTTAAATTTTCTTGCAAAATTTGATTTTTATATGAGACACAAAAATTTTGATATCTAGACATAAAATTGCTGTTATTTTAATTAAGTAGAGAGATAGACTCAAAGTAATAACAGTTGTAAAGAGATTTCATTCAAATATGCTCTGTTTTGTAGGATCGCTATTCTCTATTGAGAAAGTCTTATACTTATACATGATTTTTGAGAGGATTCTGCAAAAAAATTTCTGGGAATTCGAAAATGAAAATAAATTAATTATAGTTTCATTAGTTATATTGAGCTTAGAGTAAATTTCACGACTTTTATAATTCTTCGAATTTTTGAAAGAGCTATTATTAGCAGCAACTTTTATCTTTTATAGCTCCTTAAATTATAATTGACTTCCCAATACATTTAACTTTTATTAAAATCGTATACACAATATAGATTTGTTTTTTAGTTAGTTCGTTTTTTATAGAAAGAGACGGATTTTTTTTAAATATTCGAGTTAAAATGTGTTAAATTTTGGGAAGGCCTATTAAGTCTATTTTATTAATTAAATAAAAATGGGGTTTTCATAAATCTACTTATTTCGCTTGTTGTTTAAATCATAATTTTTTAATTTTATGTAAATTAATAAATTTAACAATTTTTACTTCTTTAGCAAAATATTTTCTTAGTTCAATAAATAAATTAAAAGTTTTTCTCTTGGTTTTCTCAAGTAAGTTTTCGGTACAATTTTTCAACACGTGTTGCTAATTTAATTTGTTATGTCTACATAAATATTCATATAAAATAAGTGACTTTCCATGTTGTATAGTTTCATCAACAAAATAGTTTTGTGGTTTTGTTTACAAAACTAAAAGCAAATATGAAAATTTAAGTACTCTGTTAATATTTACATTTCTGAAAAAGTAATAATTTAAATTTCTCATAAATGTAGTTACATTAAAATATCAAAATATCTATAGTGTTAAATAAGATTCATATAAAATGTTATAGAAATTATTTTTTAAAATATTACTTTATATTCCTACATTCCAAATAGTGAATTATTAAAATAAATATAATTTGATTTATAGACGTCCAACTTAAACAAATACAATTATCTATAACCAATTATTAATATTCTTAAGAGATAAAAATTTGTCTATACATGTGGGTGTTAACTTTATTCTCATCAATTTTCTGCTAAATCTCTTATTTTCTTATTTTACCAACTTTTTAATATAGAGCACCCACACAATTTTGCGTTAAAGTATTGTTGAGTATGTCCGAGTACAAGAAGTAGTTTGGTTGTTTGTTTGTTTTATTTTTTTTATTCGTCCTTTCAACTGTTGTCATACTTTTGTTGATTTTAATGCTTTTTGTTGTAGGGTTTTCTTCTAGTAATTTATTTGTGCTTGTGTGTTATTGTTGTTGTGGCAAAGAAAAGAAAAACTGTCACTTACATTTAAATATTTATCAAATAGAAAATTCAATGTTAATTACGAGCCATTCTTTAACATTAATTAGAAAAGTTTTCTACTACCACTTATAACAAAAAAATAAAGTTTTTCCGTTCTTTTTTTGTAGTTTTTGTAGGGAGATATTAAATATTCGCATAAATAAAATGGACTAAATGAATGGACAATTAATATTCTATTTTACATTTAAAGAAATTAAATAAAAAGTATGCAACACAAACAAGTATGAATATTTTATTCGAACTATACGAATCTTTGTTACCCACCATCAGGTTACAATTTATATAAATTTTGAAATGAAGGTGGACGAAAATGGTACACTACTTCCAATTTGTTAGGTACAACTTAATATTTACCTTCTTATAGTTTGTATCAAATTTATTCATCAAGGGCTAATTATTCTGTAAAATGATTGCTTAGCTTTTTTCTTTATAAATTGTAAACTTTATAAACTTCTCCAATAACAAAAAACTAATATTCTGATAGAATTCCATCGCACTTCGATGGCGAAGTTGTTCTGTAGTAAAAGAAATGCTGAAGAATTAAGCATTCCATTTTCTAAAGCAAAAGATATAAATTATTAGCAGTTTTCACACATAAAGAATGACTGGATCATATCCAAGATGTTGTGATTAGAATATATGGTTATAATAATAAATGAAATGATCTTGAACGCTAAAAAAACATAACTTTATTAATCCTCATTTCGATTTAGTTTTATAAAAGTAGGATGCATATTATTATGTTATATTACTTTCAAATTCGAATTATAAGCGAATTAATCATGTTATGATACCACCTGATCATATTTATGATCCTATTTACTTATGATACGATCCCACTTGAATATGTATATGATTCCATTTAATCATGTAATGATTCCACTTGATCATGTTCGCGTTTTCAATTAATCTATTTGTCAAAGGATTAGTTTTATTTGGCATCGTTGAACTGGCATTCAGCCACAGTGACTTGAAAAACTATTGCACGGAGGTAGGTGAAAAATAATAAATATAAAATCTTATCAGGAAATCTTTGCGACCTTACCCAAGCTAGGAGAACATTTGCATAAGCAACCTTTGAGATAATGAATTGTTTCGCGAAAAATAAGGAATAAAAATTCCTTTAAATTACAGAGATATGTTAATGATTAATTCTCTTAAAACTTTCGGAGAGTACACTACCGAACGTAAATCGTTTAATTGTCTTAGGAAGTCACCCCATGTCTAATGGATTTCCATCTTTTGTATCATACAAACTTCTGCACAAACGCATTATATGTTCTATATCTACGTAGGCTAAGAAATGTTTATAGAAAACATTTAAAACATTTTAAGGTATTTTTAGAAAATTTCACAATACAGCAAAAACTTCCTTCACCAAAAACATTTTTACACACGTGTAAATCTTCAGTTACATTAGATAGTATTCTAAGTAAAATAATACATTACACATGTAAGATAAAAAAACAAAATTAAGCAAAAAGTCAATTCCTACTACAAAATCGCACCTACAGAAAGAGTATATTAAATTTGAAACTATAGCAAATTGAAATGGACCCATATAAACACTTATCATTAAATGACAAACATATTAATGAGTTTCATTGTAAATGTAACACTTGAATGAATGCAATTGTACTAGTATTTTGCTAATTCAACGCAACATATATGTATCATGATAATATATATGTTTGTAGAGATTCCTTAAAACTTGTTTAAGCTGTCAGAAAGATTAAATTAATTAAAATTGTATTATTACATTTTCATTTGAGAGTTATTCTGACAAAAACTTAATTTACTGGAAACTTTTTTGTTTACAATTTTAGATTTTTGTTGTAAGAGTTTGTAATGATTTTTTTACCTATCCGTTTCTTTATCTAAGAATTAATTTTCGTTTTATTTTATTTTTATTATTTTTCATTCAATATTAAACGGAAATTAATGTTTTCGAATTGTTAATTGTTATAATTAAAAATTCCCCTTTTTGAGTTGTTTGGTTGGTTGTCTTTTGTTTTAGAAATGTTAATGATATTAACAAATTGATTTTCATGGTAAAAGAGGGGTTGACAAATGAAAATGTTCCATTTGCAAGATTATTTGTTCTTGAAAAAGTATAAAAAAACTAGAGAAAGATTTGAGATAAATTTCAATTTAGTTTGTTATTTCAAATTAATAATAAACAAAAAATGTACCTGTTTCCGTTTTTTGAAAAGGGCTAAAATTAAATTGCAATCGCTTATCAAAAGCAAAAAGAAAAAAATGAAAGACAAGTTTTTTATACTCTAGAACTGAACTAGAACTGAACTAGAACTG
>JACGTJ010035844.1:0-11401 GCA_014858695.1 Chrysomya rufifacies | reverse complement strand
ACTTAGAATCTTACCAGGACCGAGAATATATATACATGTTGGAGTTTTAGACTAATATTTTAAAATGTTACAAACGGAATGACAAACCCAATATATCCCCCCTTTATTTTTTGATGGTGGGTATAAAAATGGTTTACTTGCTGATTTTTTATTGTTTATCTAATTCTTTGTTCGGTTGTTAAATCATTTAATTTTTAAAGAAATTCTAAATTAATCCACTTAATGTTGTTATAACATTACAGTTCAGTATATGTACATAATGAAACTCATTAAGTTTAGTAGGATTTTGTTTTCAATTTGTAAACATTTTATATATTATTTCCTCTATTAACAGAAAAATGAAAAGAGTCGTGATTCCGGACGCATTCTTTGGTAGTCATTTTGAAATAATTTATAAATTTTATTTGCTACCGAACATTACTTGCTGTTAAATATATGAACAAATTAAAGTTTTATTTTTAATCTAATCTAAAATCATGCAAAGAAAGGGCTCAGAGACCGATGTCTCGAACTGTTTAGGCGAAGTTTTGTTTCCGTTAGGTTTCTTCTTCAAGATGATCAAGAAACAGAACATAGGCAACTCAAACCTAAAATGGAGGGACCTTCAAAATTTGAAGGTCAATATGGCCAGCCTTTAACGCAGTTAAGTCTAGCTTATTAATGAGGAAGTCAGAGGAAGTTTACGATATGGCATAGGTGTTATCACAGGTCATTGTGCTATAGGCGTAATGAGAACGAAGTGGTACTTAAGAGCCTTTGAATGTTGTAGGTTTCGTGAGAAAGTTGATGAACCAGAATCAATTGAACATATCCTATGTTACTGTCCAGCGCTGATGAGACGCAGGTTGAAGTGGTTTGGATGCCAACTACTAATATATCTCGAGGTTATTGGGGTTCAGAATCTTCAGAGGATTTGTGATAGGCCTAGACTGGTTACTTGAACCTAGATATTAAACATTTTGTTCCAATTTGATCCGATTCTCCAATTTATAACTCATGGTGAGGATTCCATACCCCAGAGTATATAAATTTCTAAACGATTATGGACTAAATTTGCCTAAGATATTGATATCAATTATAAAAGTAATAAGAAAACTAATATTTTGAAATCTGTGTTCGTAGGAATCTAACTTTTTACTTAATATGAATTAACGAAGTATTAGATATAGTGTTTTCTATGATCAATTTTCCGGGAATTGAACTTCGTTTTAGTTTGATAAAGTCAAAATTTTCAAAATTTTTAGAAATTTTCCTATATTTTTTAAGATTTTCTGAAATGTCCTAAAGACAAATTGACGCGATTGTTCGAAATATTATTTTTAAAGATAATTTTGTAAAAATCGTATAAATTCCTGGCTTTAATCCAACTTAATTCTTATCAAATAACGGTAAAAGAAAACCAGTATATAGAATACAATGGAAACGACTTCTGTTCTTTGGGCTAAACTGAATATTAAGTTTTCACTTATGATTTCTTTTAATTTCCCTCCAATTCGTTATATTTTTCAAAAGTATTAGACATAGGATAACGTACCTTTAATATATTAACTTTTTGTTTTAAAACACTCGAAGTTAACATATCTCACTTAGGTCGCTTTGTCTAGCAATGCACTTTTATTAACATATTATAACATTGACAATCAACCCAAGCATTAAAACATCAAAACAAGAATGATTGATCAGGAAAATGCCGTATTTCTCATCAACAGATATGTTTAGTTGTTGTTCTCAACGACTTTAAAGTTGCTGAAATCGCAGTTTATTTCTCAAGTTACTTAAACCTATTTCCTGTCAGATTTGTGTTTTCGCATTACTAATTTTAACAAGATCTGCATTAATTTTAGAATTTTAGCTAAAAATCAAAGTTAAATTCGATGTTGATTTGCGATTGATTTGAGAATTTTGTAATATTTCTGAAATCTTTCAGAAATTATTTTTTTCAATTTTAATTTATTCCACAAATAAATGGCTTTCAACTAGATGTTAATTGCAAGAAATTGAAAAACATTTGCGAAAAAGTTTTGTTGTTTTCATAGCAAAGTAGATGAAATCATCAAAAAATATTCACGGATTTAATTTTGTTATAGAAATAATCTTCAAAACTACATGAAACTTCCATTTTGTTTTAAGATATATTTCAATTCCCTATAATTTGCAAAAATCCTCAAATCAATCGCTTTGAAATTTTGTACCCAAATCTATTGTGAAATCCCCGATTAGGGGACAAAACCTCTTCAGTAGCTACATCTGACATTAACATTTAGAACAAGTAAAAACTTATATACCCTTCACTTAAGTAGGCTAACACGAAAAAATCATCCAAAAATCTCCTGTTCCATTCCCCGTTCTAGGTGGTCGAATACAGTATAATGTTGAACCGAAACCGAAACTTATATATACCCTTTCACTACAAGGGAAGGGTAAAAAGTTTACTAAAAATATACGAAAATAAGATCAAGAACTTTTTAGATTATAAAAAAATATTGTGATAATTCAACTCAGGTAGTATTCAAATCCATTCCCTAATGTGTACAAATTGAAAATTGTGAAAGGGCAGTTATGAAAATTTAAATAAATTTTAAAGTAGTTAAAGTGTATTCGATTTAAATTTATTTTCAGCAAAAGTTTAGTTTTAGTTTATAAACTTTGTTAAAATTTGTATATTTTCGATTATAATTAAATTGAATTCTAAAAGAAAAGTAACACATGTGTTTACTTTAAGTAAAAATATGTCAAATGAAAATATTTGTACATATATATACATATGTATATATATATAAAATTTAACCTAAAATGTTATGAGAGCATAAGGGCTAGACAACAAAATCAAGGCCATAATAGCCTAAGGACAATAAATAATTGAATGAGTTGAAAATGTCTATACATACTCCTATATAACTATTTATACATTGTGCTATACGATTCAGTCTCTTTTTGTACTAAAGAAACAAGAAAAGTCGTTTGTGGTTAAAATGGCTATAAGTAATGCTACGATATCGTTACAATATCGTTTGCAAAATCTGTTCGACATAAATTCAATTCAAGGCAAATAAACAAACAACATAATGTTATTTATGTTTGTTGGTATTAAAATGTTAACAGTAAAGGACAAAGTCATGTGTTTGTTTTCTTTTTATATATATAAAATAAAGGCAACATTTAATGCAACAACAGTGTTGTTGGATAAATTGAAGTCCCTTAAGGGGTTTTGTAAACGATAAATATAGCTACAAAACAAAAACATAGTTCATGACATCGTTTGAATCAATATAAATACGTATACATATATGTATGTGTGTGCAGAACTTATTATTCAAAAAGGTGTAAATTAGGCAATTTATTATAATATATCATGATTCATGAAGTATCATACTTATATTTTCTTTTGAGTTGCAAAATATTCTTAAATTTAATTCTTATATTTTTATGTATTTTACCAAAAATAACAAAAAGCTTTGAAAAATCAAAATATAATAAACAATTCATTTGAATTGGCTTTTAGAACTTTTATAATACATTTATGTATGTGTGTATGTTTCTTTTTTAAAATTTTTCTCTTAACTTAACTAATACTTAGAAGTAAATCTCATATAATATGACTATTAGACAGCGAATAAAATTCATAGATCCGTAAGTAATAAGCAGGTGACATTTCAATAAAATGATTTTAACTTAAGAGTACTTTATTGTAAACACTCTTACATACGCACATTTACGTTAACGTATACATCACTTTATTGTAAGTACTTTATATATGAGTGGATTAATGTTTATTCTAAAAATACACCTGTGCATATTGCGAATTTTACATTATAACCTATTTATCTATTTGAAAATATATACATTAAGGTTATGGCAAAATTTTGTTACATATTTTGCATAAACCCCTGCTCTAGAAATATAGAACATACTATATACTCTACGCTGTAGTATAGTAGTATTTTATAAACTCTACTCTTTAGAACATACTACTTTAGTCATAGACTATAAACTGCTCTATAGAACAGACTATACTGTCCCCTATAGAACAATTTACAAACTACAGTCTGCTCTATAGAACAAACTATAGTCTGCTATACAGAACAAACTATAGTATGCTCTATATAACAAACTAAAGTCTGTTCTATAACGCAAACTAATGTCTGCTCTATAGAGCACATTACAGTCTGCTCTATAGAGCACACTACAAACTATAGTCTGCTCTATTGAACAAACTATAGTCTGCTCTATTGAACAATCTATAGTCTGCTATATAGAACAAACCATAGCCTGCCCTATATAACAAACTATATTCTATAGCACAAACTAAAGTCTGCTCTATGGAGCACACTACAGTTTGTTATGACTATAGTCTGCTCTATAGAATAAACTATTGTTTCCTCTATAGAATAAACTATAATCTGCTCTATAGAACAAACTATAGTCTGCGCTATAGAACAAACTATAATCTGCTCCATAGAACAAACTATAGTCTGCTTTATAGAACAAACTATAGTCTGCTCCATAGAACAAACTATAGACTGCTCTATAGAACAAACTATAGTCTGCTCTATAGAACAAACTATAGTCTACTCTATAGAACAAACTATAGTCTGCTCTATAGAACAAACTATAGTCTGCTCTATAGAACATATTATACTCTGCTTCGAATAACAGACTATACTCTGTTTTGAAGAACAGACTTAACTCTGCTCCTTAGAACAAATAATATGTACTGTGCTGTATAGAACAGACATTATACTCTGCTCTATCGGTCAGACGATATTTTGCTTATAAAATGGACTACAGTATGATTTAATAATCTGCAGTCTTCTTTATGAAGCTGGTCTTAAATATTTTAAGTAATGCCTACTTTGCGTATACGTTATATTACAATGCATTGCAATGCAATGAATAATAATAAGTATACGTAATAATTATAATAAATGTTAAGTATACGTCATATATTTTGTGTGAACTTTTCTGCCTTTAAAAAAGATTTTTGATAAATTTCAAGTTATTGCCCTAATGTTTGTAGGTATAAATATAAAATATATCTATTTAAATCACTATAACTTGATCAAATAAAATAAATGTAAATTTCAATTCAATTGTTCTCAAGTGACATATGAATGAGCAGACTGTAAAGAAAATACATCTTCAAAATCACAGTATAATAATACTTTAGGGGACTATTTTGGACATAATATTTTTCAAAAAAAAAGACAAAAATAAAGATATTTATCAGATAAAACTTTAGAATTGAATCAACCAACCAACCAATCATTCATTCATTCGTATATTCATCAATCCACCCAAACGTTTTGTTGTTGATGATATTTTTCTTTTATGAAATTGTTATTGTTACTGGCTTGTGGTTATATTGTTGTTGCTGTGGCTGGTACTGTTGTTATTGTTGTAAATTTAATAACATCAACTTATAGGTGACAAGCAGTTAGTCATTCACATATTCAGTCTGTCAATCAGTCAGTCGCATATCCACTTATTTGAGGTGGGAGTCAACATATTTGATTTCAAATTCAAAGTATTGTCAATTGATTGAAATCAGTTGAAATCTACAATTTATATACTTTAGATAGATGTAAATACACACATACATGCATGCATGTATATATACTATAATGACAAGTAAGAATGTGTAAAGTGAGAGAAAAGAAAGAAAAAACACACATACACATATAAAAATCAAGGAAAATTAAATCAAAAGTTTTTGTTGCTGTTTTTATACCACAATTTTGATACAAATAAATCAATTTTTCCAACCCATTCAATCGTATTCTAAAAATACACTTGATACTTTTTTTACGCAAGGTATTTCAATTATATTTCTATAAATTTATGTATTTGAAATTAAAATACGTAAGAACATAATAGATACTTTAGATCAGGTTATGAAAGAGAGCACAGTTTATGAGTCATAGCTTGTTTTTATTTTAATCCGTTTTCTGAAATTTAAGGATTTTTCATAAAATTTGAGATCTGAACGAATTGAAATATTTTGTTATTTGGAACTAAGTTTGTTTTCGAACCATTTGTAACAACATTTTTAGGGATACATATTGTGAATTCTAAATATCCATATGGAAATATTAGAATGTATATTTCAATATGTTTTGAATTTTCTTTTAGATTTATTTACATTTTTTCCTTTTGGTCAAGTCCATTGTTATTTGGTTGGTGGAAAAAATAATTCTCAATACAATACCAAACGAATGTCGTTGAATAGATAGTTTCCTTTTGGTTTTTTTGTGTTGTTATTTTTGAGTTTTTCATTTCTTTCTTTTTTTTTCATAACGTTAAACCAATAAATCAAATTCATACATTTTAATATGAAATGTGACCATGATTGTTAAAGCCAATCGAACGTAAATCAATATTTCCACATAAATAAACAATTTTCAGTTTAGTAAATACAAATTCCAATACATTTACACTCTTATACACAAATACAATATATACAAAAAGTGTGTATGTATGTATGTATGTACATACATATGTATGTTCATCCCACAATTGTTAGTTTTATTTTAATAAATTTTAAAACGCTAAACATAAAATAAATTTCTAAAAATTTAGAAAAATCAATCAAGTTAGCTTATTAGTTTTTAATTTGTTTAATTGTTACATTATTTAGGAGCATGTTCGATTTGATTTTTATATAATTATTTAAAACTTTTATTATATAAGTTTCGGTTTTTTAACTTAAGAAAAGCGTGAATAATGTAGGAATTCCGTAAATTTTTAAAATTGATATTAATACACACTAATACGTACAAAATTAAATTAAACGTCTATGAACTCAACACATATATATTCCGGGTGGATTTAGCGATGTTCATGTGTTCTTATTTAAGTCTGTCCATATTTTTGTCTGTTAAAACTCAATAGAGTTTGTTGAGTCTGGTTCTAAAAGTGGCCACAATCGACTTATTATATAAGCTATTTTAAGTGCATTTTATGACATCATATGCCATAAAGATGAAAACGTAAACGATGAAAATTTGGGTCACTACTATGGTAATGAGAAAATTGTACATAAATTCAAGGTACTCCTTCGTCCATGTCTCATATATCATATTATAATATATGGAATTTATTCATTATACTTATCGTTTCTACACAAATATTTCAATGTTATTTACTAGCTATTGATAGTGGGTATTAATAATTCGTCTTATTTGTTTTAGTTAAATGGAAACCTCTTCAGATGACGCATGTCCGTACCGCCTGTATCGTTTCCTGTTATAAGTTGATTTATAAGATCAATCTGTTCTCATACAATGGAATTATATTACTTATTCCATGCGTGATGAAAGTTAAATTTGAACTGGAGGGATCGTCCGCAATTTGTCTCTATTTAATAAACTTTTTTAAATACTCAAAATGTCGAGACTATACAATCAACAAATTACAATTTTTTTCATAGTTCTAAATAATGAAATAACTTAGCAAGCATAATGAAATTTTATACAATTCACCTTCGGATCCACTTTTCTTCTTTAGAATTCATTTCCAGAATAAAAATAGCACCATGTAGATTAACGCTAAAAACATTTTCTAATGAAAATTTTGTATTTCTGTGTTTAAAAAAGCATCTTTGAAAAACATTTTCAACAGAATAGTTAACGTCATTACAATCAATTGTGTTCTTACTAAAGGTTTGTAGATGTGTGAGTTCATATTGGACTCACATATCAACAGACGAGAGCAAAACCCACCTATGACGTTTGAATTGTCCGAATGCTATTAATCTTTACGAAAGTCATAACTTAATTTATCAAATTATTTAGCCAAATGCAAAAACACAATTATCTACGGTTTTATCAGATGAAAAAATGTCCTTTCGGGAAAAAATACATTTCGACATTTTTCAGATTTCACTTGATAATCAGGGATTTTGACAATATTGAAAAAAAAGAAAAGGTTGACAGTTGTAAGATTCGCTTTATCGTCATTTAGACGATGTTTTTCAGTAAATTGTGCAGTTGGTGGCTTGATAGTTGTTGCCTCAATTTGACGATTTTTGTAAATTGTAAAATTGTTCCTGAATTAATTGTATATTCTTTTCATTTATGGTCTTTTATCATTAAATTTGAAAGTATTTGAACATATGTTTATTTTGTAAAATTAAAATTTTTTGTTTAAGAATTTTACGAAAATTTTCTCAAAATTTGATGATTTTTTACAAAAATTATTTGGGTACAATAAGCTTTTATGCTCTTTGTATTAGTTCTTATACTCTTTCTCATATGTAAAAAAAAAACTTCGAACAAATTCTACTAACATACACAAAACGTTGCGTTCTTTCGGACAAATACATACAAAACATTGCGTTCTTTTGACAATAGACTTAAGTTTTTCAAAAGTAAGTCAGCCTTCTGTAATTAACTGGTTTTATTGAGTCATTGAATATTAAAAACTAATGTTATTAAATAATTTCTAAGATATTTTTATCAATAACTTATTTTAAAAAAAAAAATGTTTTGTTTTAGTTTAATATATGTATTAAAGTCGAATGCAGTTTTTTTTTCATACATATATAAACACAAATACGTACATATGTTTACATATAGACATAAAATCCCTATAGAAATTATATAAGACATTATTAGTTTTTGGTCCAAATCGATTATAAAATGTCTTTAACACGTTTAGTTGTGTAATCGAGTTTGATATTGAATTCCAGAAACATATGAACATGACAAAATCTATACAACTACAATTTTTTATTAAATTTTGTGTAAATTTACATACGCATGTATGTATATTACATATTTACAATGCATCACATGCATTTCATATTCTTGTCCAGGTGGATTTGTACACGTTTGTAAATACGGTATGTAAAATGTTTGTATATTTATATGTAACGACAACTTCATTTGTATATGTACATATTTACATGTATACAATCATATGTAGGGTTATGTAATGTATGTGTATGTTTTATAACATGTATAGTATTTATGTACATTTTTGTATAAATACCTGAGAGTATATTTAAATGAATATTTGCACATGTGTGCGTATGTGTGTGAATTTTATATTTTGTTTGATTTGTTTTTTTTTTTATAAAAATACAATGTGTATACATATATTTATATAAAAATATATATTTGTATTTATATTTATTTATAAATATCAACCTGTATGTGTGCATATACATATATATGTGTGTATGTGTGTTAAGTCTTTGATTTTATAATGCTAATATGAACGCATTAAATGGGATTATACAATTTACTTTAGATTTATTTTCATTTATAAATTTCACACAATTCATAAAGGATTTGTTATTGTATGTATTTTAATAATTCTTTTATGCATCTGTGCATGTGTTTCCGTCTGTTGTATGAATATTAGTTTATACGGTTGTAAATGTATGTGGGCATGGGAAAAAAATAAAAATTTTTATATGTGTGAGTATTCAAGGTGAGCAAAATATGTTCCGTTTTTCATATGAACCATAAAGAGCTACAATATATACATTTGTTTAACATTAGCTTAGTAACATATACAAATTTAAATATGGATATAAATCATTAGTACCTTCAGGGGATTACATAAATGTTATTATTGTTGCTATAAGCTTATACACAGTTTATAATGCATATGATAGAGGTGATCCACAAGAGATGCATTATGACCACACCAACCTGACTGCCTGTCTCATTGTACGTAGCTTTACTATAAGAAAGACTGACCTTGGACTCTTCACTTAAAAGTACTAGCGGCCTATCTTGAAACTTAAGAAATTAAATATAGTTGAACTGAAATTCTTTGACAGAACGAAGCAGTCACATATCAAGGACAGTGGGTACAATGCTAATACTATCCTTTTATATGTACAAGAAATCCATTGGTAGTTCTTACAATTCAAATGCCTAGAATACAAAATGGATTAGCGCTATAGTGCTAAATGCCCTATTATTAATTTGGAGGTCAACAATTGAAAAATCCATGAACACTAGAATTTTCAAAAGTGTATTAAACAGCTCGGCACGTATTTGCCGAGGAATTTCGTTGCAAAGATCTTGAAATACCTACTGAAGAAGGAACGGTTAATGTCTTCACAAATGGATCTAAGTTGAAGGAAAATTATTAATTCGATTATAGGATATAAAATGCCTACAAATTAGATGACAGTATATTAAAACCTAAAGTTCAATTGGGTCAGGGGTAATTTGAAATTCTAGGGTAATAACGATGTATTGCAAGTTCTTGATTTTAGATAATTTGACCGTTAATGAAGATCAAGGATTACATTCCGATCTATACAATGAGAGTTTTACAATCCATGTTTAAGAAACTATAGTTCCTATATCATCAAGGAACGTTTAACTGTATAATAGTATTGGATATTGGAAGACTATAGTACTTCCTAGTACATGCTCGAATTTCCATACCATGACCATTTAATGAACTGCCGCAACGAATTGGAAGAGAAAACAGTGGAAAAATATTGTGATCTAAGACTAAATTCTGGTTTAGAATCTAGGGGAGCTTGAAATTTTACATGTTCGTTGAGCCCTTAAACTAAATGTCGTTTAGCTACATGGAAATAATAGCACTTTTACACGGTCGAACATGATCGAGTATAATATTTTTCTTTGATTTCATTTATTATTGCTTTGTTTTTTTTGTTATAAAAAACATAATGTGTCAATATTTATTAATAACATGTTATTCAATAAAAATTGTAATAAAATAATGAATATTGAATTTGAAAATATTTGTTATTATAGAAACATTAGATTGGTTTGAAATTTAACTAGAATTTTGTCCGGATTGCCAAGCTTTTTATTTATTAGATATAACTAGATATAATAAAGTTGATTCAAGACATGTAGAGTTTTGAAAATTTTGATCTTTGTCTTTTGAATAACCCACGACTGCATGTTATCGATTGTGATTTTAATTTGAAATTTCACTTAACTTTGGAAGTTTTGAGGTGATCTAGTTTGCATATGTTGTTTTTTATTAGTTTTATTTAAGCTGGCTACTAAATAATTATTGAAGCATTAAATACACATATGAGTTTTAGAGAAATCGTTTATATGCAGAAAATAATTTATTTAAATAATTTAATCGAACATATTTTGATTTTATGCGTTTATGTTGTTGCAGTATTTACGAAATTTAAGTAGAATAAAGTAAATTTATTAGCTAATGGAGTTTATAATAAAAATACTTAATATTTAATAGCTAAATAAACTTAGAAGTATGGCATGGCCTCAAAGGAAAGTAAGAGGGCATTATGGACGGTAAACCTCATATGCTTTCATGTACAAAATGTAAACGTTTTGATTTTTGAATTGAACTCAAGGGGAACAAAACGTGAATTTAACTATAACTGAAGCAGAAGAAAGCTTGAACTGAACTAGAACTGAACTAGAACTGA
>JACGTJ010035410.1:0-10077 GCA_014858695.1 Chrysomya rufifacies | reverse complement strand
TATGATATGATTGTCATTTGAAGAAGAACTAGTAAGATTCGGCATAGCCGAATATAGCGTGGCTATGCCGAATCTTATATACCCTTTACTTAACACAAAAAAAATCCTCCAAAAATAGCCAATTCCATTCCCCGTTCCAGATGGTCAAATCCGATAAAATATATGAATATATGAAACAATGAAGCCTTTTATCTTTTATAACGGCTTCACAAATCCAAATCAAAGTTTTTTGAATTCTACCGAATTTAAATAGCAAAATTCTCGCGACTCTAAGGAATGATTTGATATATGTATATATTGTATAGATTTATAGTTGGGGGCCTTCATAAACGACATACCAACTGACGGACGGACATGCATATGTCGAATTTTCTCGAATCCACGATTTAGAATATATATACTTTATGGNNAAATGTAGAAATTACAAACAGAATGACAAACTTATATATAGCCTTACACTATAAGTGAAGGGTATAAAAAACGAAATGCAAAACTATTTTAAAGTTATTTATTTTTTTTTTTAATTTTGAAAATAATTATGACATCATCTTGTATTAGCAAGAATAAAAAGCAAAAACAACCTTTTTCCAGAAATCACAAAAGAATTAAAATAAAAAAAAGTCAAAAAGGTGAAAGAAACCAGAAAAAAATATTGTGGCAATATATATTAATACACAGGTAGTTGCCACAACAAAGTGTTAGTTAGTTGGAGTAACAAACAAACAAAAAAACTTTTATAACAACAGAGTTTTAAAAGAAAGTCTTAATTTCGGTAAAATTTTATGTTAAATTCTTTAGAATATGTTTGTTAGAAAAAAACTTGTCAAATACACTTTAGTTTTTGCCAAGACTTTAGTGTTGCCATATTGATTTTGTCAAAACAGAGTTGTATTTAGTTTAGTTGTATGATTTTAGAAATTTATAATTATGTTTCAATTTTATTTCCATACCATTTAAATATCTGTTCAAATCATTCTTTTAATAATCTGCTTAAAGTAGGATCGTACCGTAAATGTTTATAAAAGTGATGATATATTTTTTTTCTTTTGCTTAAAATATTTTGTTAAACCTTTTTTTTTTTGAAGATAGGATTTCAGAAAAGAAATGTATGTGACAAGAAATATCTACAAATTCTATTTTTAGTTTTAACATTAAAAATGACCTAATTTTGTTGTTATTTTGTTTGAAATTAGGCAGAATATTTAAGTTTATTTGAAATCTTTAAATTCTTTAGGTTTATATTTTTTATATATTGAGATGATGGATGCCCAACTCAATATTCATTGTATTTAAATAAAATTTGTAAATACTTGCACTCATTGGAATTAGATTACAAAATTTTTAATTAAACCACCCCCTCCCCCCAAATAAAATAAATAAATGGAAATTGATGTTTATTAACCTAAAAGTATTGGATTGTTTTTGAGTGAGAGAATAAGTTTTAAGCGCTTAGTACCGATCTCTTAGTTCCTGTGGCTTGTATATTGACAGTCAGTTGTTTAACCTAATTAAATGTTAAAATATCACGCGCAATAAGTCTCTTTGGGTGATGGTTTAGAGATCAAAACAAAAATAAAAGAGCAAGCAATTGAATCCAGATAGGATCATGACCAAAATGTTCAATGCAGGTTTAACATTTTTTAATTGTATGTTCTGCATAGAATGATGTAGGACTAACAAACTTTATGCGATTGTCCTACTTTGCAAAGATTTTTTTCGTATGTACATAGATTTGCCGATATATTTATATTATCAAATTTTTTTTACGAAAAAAGGATAATATCCTACAACTTTGGGAAACAGTTCTGGGATTTTTATCGTTATTCCGAAATAAAATTCAAACATAAAGATTGCGAATGGGATTTGCGTAAAAACCGTAATTATGTTAATTTGATCTTAGATCATATCAATATCTCTTAAGGAATTTTATTTGGTATTATTTACAAGGCATATTTGTACAAAATTGCAATTAGGTTAATGTGATCTTAGAACATACCAATATCTCTTAGGGAATGATGTTTGTTTCTTCCCCGATGTAATCTAAATAAACAATGTCTATGTGAACTTTTTAAGTGCATAATTTTATGACCCAAAATCCGAACTTAAAAGGAGTGTCGTTTGAGTAAAAGTTCGATTAAAACTTTTAGTTGGAATGTAATATCTAAACGTGTATTGTTTGAGTCACCCATACTCACACTTTAAAGGATAAAATTTGCTCCTATGGAGATAGTTAATTTTGCACTCAGTCAAATAATTGTTTATCATTATTAGGGAAATCATAAATACAAGAATGTTCTATTAAATTGTGTGTAATATATTTATACATTTGAGAAGAATTGAAACTTGTTGACTCTTCTTTGTTAGTGCATATTTTACTCATAACTGCATATTTAAGCATATTTTGGTTTAAAGTGCATTTTTATGGCAAATTTTATGCTCACACTAATTTTATAGCATATTTAGGTTTCCATAGACAATATCTATTGAATATTAATGTGAAAAAAGCCTTTTAATGAAAAAATTTAATTTATCTACAACTGACTTTTAAGTAAAGATATTGAAATTTTTTTAAATTAAATAACTTCTTTTATATGAAGGAAATTTATTAGATTATAGAGAAATGTCAATTTTGGAACATTGATTCTGACATTTAATGAAATTGTTTTATAAAACAAGTAGGACTATTATATTCGGCTTGTTCGAATCTTTAATACCCACCATCAAGATATATTAAAGTATATTTAACATATTTTTTGTCTATGTTTTTTCCTACTAACTAACGATACATTGAAAATTTGATCGTTTACCACCATTTATTTCTCATTTTTTGAGATATTATACAACAAATACACCAAAATTAACGATTTTTAATTACAGATTTTCATGAGTTTTTGTTTCATAACTTTCTTATTTATATTCAGTACCAAACCAAACTTATATAAGAGAAAAATTTATGCCAAATTTGATCTTCCTAGCTTATACAGTGCGATCTCTATCGTGCTTTCAACAGACAGATAGACAGACAGAAGGACGGACATCACTAGATCGACTTAGAATCTTACCAGGACCCAGAATATATATAACTGTTGGGGTCTTAGACGAATATGACAAATCCAATAAACCCCCTATCATATATTGATGTTGGGTATAATAAAGGATTTTAAAGCGTTTTTTTAAACCGACATTTGCTTACTTTACAATTAACCCTTGGAAATATTTTGTGAATTTTACAAATTATAATTTAATTTTCACTATTTCTTGGCCAAATTCACTTAAATAAGAAATTTTGTTATACAAGTTATAACTCATGTTTATCTATAAGATGATATTTATTGTTTTAAAACTGCACACACCTTTTTCAATTAACAGTATCTAGTTTGAATTTATTAAAAAAAAAAATTAAAAATTATCATCACTGTTGTAAACGTTACGGTCGATTAAACAGATTTTTATTTTATTTCATTTAGTTTTATTATTATTTCTTGTCCCTAAAGTATAAGAAATTTAAAACAATGATATTGAATGTTTTTTTTTTTTTGTTTTTGGATTTTTTTGTAAGTTAGTGTTGTTTTGTTTTTAGTTTTTCAATATTTTTGTCGTTTTTTTAGTTGGCATTATTGTTAAGTGGATTTGTTGGTTTTAAGATTTTGTTGTTGGTTTTAAATATGTTTTTTTTTTACTTTTCGAGTGTTATAGTTGGTCTTGTTGTAAGTCATTGAGGGCCAATGTTTATGGACAATAATAACGAAAAAAAATAAATATAAGTAAATATTTTTGGGTGATGGTGTATTTTTTTTTTGTTATTTTTTCAATATTTGCTGGTTGAGTTGACTGAGTTTATGGTTTATGGAAGATGATGCCGTAAAGATACAAATAAACAAAAATTAACGCCAACCTTAAGATAAATATAAAAAAACACAAAAAAAACTGTGTTGAAAGTTGTTTCACTGTAGTTATTATAATGGTTATATATTTTGGATATTTTTCTTATTTTTTTATGTTTTTTTTTTAATATTGAGTTGTTTGCTTATTTTTTTATATTTCTTTTGCTTTTTAAAAATATTTTTTTGTTTTAATTACATGCGCATGTGCAGCATGCTTGTTATATTTTATAAAAGTAATTTAAAAAAATTCCATTACATATTGTTTTTTAAAATATATTCCTTTTTTAAATATATTTTAAAAAACTTAATTTTCTTTAATATTTATTTAGGATTTTTTTCTTATTTGCTATTTGATAAAAAATTTACTTTTTTTATTTGAACAAAAAAACACTTTATTTTGAAATTTAGCTGTTAAATTATTTTGTTGAAAAAAATGCTACAATATTTTTTTTAAAAATTGAAATCACTGTTAAATTCAATGTTTATTTATGCTTTTAAAATATTTATATTTTATTTATTAATATTTTTTCTTTATTTTTTTTAATTTATATTTTTATTCGCTTCGCGTTGTTTTCTACTTCAGATGCTTAAAAGGACTAGTGATTTTTACAAAAAGCAAAAGTATTTGAAGTCTTTTTCACTGTACGTGTCGTATTTCTCATTTTTATAGATTCATTTTCAAATTCTCACTCAGCTACTAATACAACTACTCAGTCACTTGTTTGCTCGCCATATCTGAGTTTATCAGAGATACAGAAACATGTATCTCAGAGCTGTATAGTGTGGTACTTTTTTTTATTTTTTAACGGTTTAATAGCAAAGAATTGTATCTAGCAACTTTGTATTATATTTGTTGTATGTATTGAAATAGAAATATTTTTTCGAACTTTTGATAATTTAAAATTTTTGTTTAATTTTTCAACTCAAATGTTGCTAAGAAGTAAATCTTTTAAAAATATCTTGTTAAAACCAAATAGGAAGAGAGGATAATGATCGAATTCAGAACCTTTTAAGAGTTATTTTGTAACATCTCAACTTAAACTATTTAAAAACATTCGTCATTGCATCATAATGTTAAAATGTGTTCACTTAATATTAGGCCTCATAATTTGATAGATGAAATTTAAACAGCTGCTGATTGCACTTAGATTCCATCAACTTCAAATAAAACTCAAAGGGTTGATTAGGAACATGTCTTTTAAACATTCTAAATAGTGAAAACTTCACTACTAGGCTGCTAATGTCTTTGCAACATCTTTAATTTTATAGCAACAAGTTAATTTTAAATAGAAATTTGTTTTCATAAACGAGAATGTCAGAATAAATTGTCCCATTTAATAGAGGAATTTCGAGAAAATTTGTGCAGGTTTCCGGGAAAATACTAAAAAATCATGCTCCTTATAATGCAGTAAGATCAAGTTTGTGTTAATTTAACTTAGAGTTTTTCACCCGATTCAGTTCGCTGGGAAAATTGTCTTCGAATTAATTGAGCAAAAAATGTTAAAGAAAAGTCTATTTCTTTGCTTTAACAAGATTGTTCTAATTAATGATTTTCACATAAAAATCTAATTTTTAATTGAAATTTTATATATCACAAATTTTAGCTATATTTGTTATATCTCTTCATTTAAAGAAGATGTAATACAATTTTCTGTGTTTACATTTTGCAATATGTCTTCTTTTTCTTTAAGTACCAAATGTTTATTAACGTTTTTTTAACAAAATGTAACTAAACTAATGTTTCACTGAAACATACTCTCCAGCAACTTGTTGCTAAACAAATAATTAATTTACTATTGTTCTCAAAAACAAAGATCATTAGCAAATGTTGAGATACGAATATCTTTCTTATAAACATTTACATTTTGTTGATAGAAAATGTAGCTAGCAACAAATTACTTTCTATTTATACTCTCCCCCTCTCGAAATTGTAAATATATTAGTGTTAATATAGGTTTTACAATAATAGAGTAGGTTGGCCAAATTGTTTAAATGAAAAATGCAAAAATTAAATACACACACATACAATAACACAAATATTTGATGTTATTTTTGTTTGCTGCATTTTGTCTTTTACTCTTTTCTCATTCATTTTTCTCCCTCTCTCTATTTCTTGTTTTTTTGTAACAAAGCGCATTTTTAATAATTCTCTTACCACTTACAAAGGAATACTTGGTTTGTAAGAGTGTATTAATATGAGGGTGTGTGTGATTATTGTTTTTGTTGCTTATACCTCTCACTGTGATCAGTCAGTCACACTTGTTGGTAGCCACTTGTTGAATATTATTTGTATTTATTGTTATTGTTTCTTTCTATTTTTGTTTTTTCTTTAGTTTAAAATATTTCTCAGATATTTTTATTCTATTTACACAATTTGCCGGTTATGCAGGGATGCCAATTATTTATGAGTAATTTCGTTTTGGAAAATTTTCAAAAGGGGAAACAAATATTTTATAGTCTGGTGGAAAAAAACATCAACAGTTTAACTTTAAATAAGTTATTTGGAAACAAAAGTTGAATTTTATAAAATTGTTATTAAATAAATTATTTTTTAATTTTTGATGAGTGTTATAAAATCAACCAATTTTAAAAAAGTTTGCCTAACATTTGCCTTGATGTTACATTTTACTATAATGCAATTCGATTCAAATAAAACAACATTTAATATATTTCGAATGAAAATTTATTAAAATGAATTTATTCTCATCTATAAGTAAGATTAGTTATTGTGAATTATTATCAAAATCCTGCACGAGTTCTAGATAAATGTTAAAATATTTAAGGAAATTGCAAACAAAATTGTTGTTAATTCTATTAAAAGATTTCTTCTCACTATAGATTTGTTATTGTGATTGATCAATCATATCTTTACCGCCAATTTCAGTTAAAAATCAATAATTTTTTAAAAATTGTGGGAAATAAATGTCTTGCTTAGATTAAGTATAAAAGATTAAAGTTTGTGGTTAGAGTTAAAATTTTAAATGGATGAAAGAATTTTTGTTATTGTGAATCGTTTACTTCAATTTTTCCTAAAGTTAAATCATATTTTTATGATAAAAATTTCTTGCAGAGATTTAAGAGAATAGATAAACTATTAGGGCATGATAAAAGGGGAATTATATTTATTCTAAGAATAAAATAATTACTTAAAGTCTACACTTATTTCGCATTAAATAGGAATTCTATTATTTAACTTTCGGCATTAAATACAAAGTCAATTTTTTTTATTAACAAAACAACAAATCATGTTTTGTTCTGAAAACTTGTATTCAATTGAACTTTAATTTCATGGAAGCGTGTTCGCCGAACTAATTTCATATATGGCAGAGAAATAATGTTATATATCTTGATTTTTTTTTTTTCAAAACGTCATAGAAAATGCAATAAATTAATTTTAATTTTAATATTTTTCTTGCTACCTTAAATAGATGTATAATCGATTTTAATGATGGAGAGGAATAATTATTTGCAAGTGGATAAGAACAGGGTATATATAATAGTATTGTGTGAAATATCATGTGGAGTTAGAAATATGAATAATTGTAAATATATTTTAAATTATTTGAAAATTATGATGAAAATCTTAACAATAAATATATACACAGATATTTGTAAATTATTGCTATCATTGTGAATTGGAGAAGGTCTCTCTATTGTGATTTATTTCGATTGGAAATTTTTAATCTTTTAGCAATTGTAAATATATTTTAAATTATTTGAAAATTAGAATGAAAATCTTAACAAAAAAAAAATACATAGATATTTGTGAATTATTGCTATCATTGTGAGTTGAAGAAATTCTCTCTATTGTGATTTATATTAAACTGAAAACTTTTATTATTTTAACAATTCATTTAATCTTTACCAATTGTAAATATATTTTAAATTATTTGAAAATCTTAACAAAAAATATACATAGATATTTGTGAATTATTGCTATAATTGTGAATTGGAGAAATTCTCTCTATTGTGATTTATTTCAACCGGAAACTTTTAATCATTTAACAATTTTGTAAATTGTTATTGGTTCTACAAATTCCTTATGATTTTACTTATATCAAAGTTCAATTAACTATGAATTTCGAATAACTGACGGGATGTTAACAGGATTAATCTAGTATTTGTTTAGATTTTTAACAGCCAAAGACTTCTACAAACATTTAAATTTCTTATAAACACATTACACAACTTTTATATACACTCTTTAAAAACAATTAAATTATAAATTCAATAAAATTATTGAAAATAATTAAAGAAAAATAAAAAACAAAACCCACGTCATTAACCAATTGTTCGAAATTTAAAAAATCTTCCAAGAACTAAGATTTTTTTCTTTTCAAATATTTACATTGAAATCAAAAAATCTACTATAATTTTCCTAAAATTCCAACTATTAACAAAAAAATGGTAATTCTAAATTCAATTTAATACATAGTTTTTAATGAATCATGTGAAAAAATAAAATCACGACTATTGAGAAATCGTAACTAATATTGGTTACAATTATTTAATTATAGTAAACAACTTTCAATTAGATTAAGGGATTCCCAAGTTTTTAATGACTTTGAAAGTTTATTTATGGAAAAATAATGCTATAATTAAAATTGAGATTAACAATTAAAAAATTACATATTTCTTTCAATGAATTATTTGTTTTTTTTTTTTTCTAAAATTCCTGTAATCGTTTTCTATTGTAATATCTGTTATACTAGACAAGTTAATTTCTGTTTTTGTATTGCGAATTAAAGAATAAAGTTGAGCAAAACTTTATTTCGATACATGTGAAAAAATAAAATATTATGAAAACTCCATTTATTATTCACTCAGGACTGGAAAATTGAAATTTGCATATGGTACTAAAGCCGTATAAAATGGTATTTATTTCAAACTAAACCTTACTTTTTAAATAATTTTTACATCTGGCCTTATCCAATCAGACACATAAAATCGTATGTTGAACCGATTTTTTTTTAAAGAAATATTAAATAAAATCTAGTTCATTGTTAGTTCTCTTCTATTTCTGCTCAAGTTCAGTTTAGTTTTAGTTTGGTTTTATATTGATTTAAATTTATTACAAGTTCAATTCCAGTTCAGTTCTAGTTTAATTCTCGATCTGCTCTAGTTCAGTTCTAGTTTAGGTCTAGATCAGTTCTATTTTTCAATTCTAGCTTATTTTTAGTTGAGTTAAGTTCTAGTTCTAATTCAGCTCTAGTTCAGTTCTAATTCAGTAACAGTTCAATTTAAGTTCTAATTTGGACCATTTTGATTTGCCAATAGTTCTCTTTTATATAACATATTCCTGTACGGCAACTTGTTGTAAAATGTCCTTTATCATCAGTTCCTTATTAGATTTTTTTTAACAAACCTTTCATATAAACGCAAATGTTATTTAATCCACTAAATCATTACTTAAACTCTTTAAAGCTAAAAAGTTTTGCTGAAGATTTATATTTGATAAAAAAACACTCACAAGAACTTTTTAATTATCTCTTAATGGCTGGTTAGCATACAAATAGTTAACAAGTTTTTTAGTTTAAACTTTAAACACTTTTCAGATTTCGAGTGGCTGGCGAGTTCTTAGCCTTTTGTAGCTTTTGCGGTCTAAATTATTAGGTGTAGTTGGTTAACTTGAACGATGTTTCTGCTGAAACACTCCACTAATTTGAAGTGCATTAAGTCATTTAGCCAACTCGACTGTCCCTCATTAATTGTGTTGCTGTTGTCATTTTTGCAGAATTGTGCTTAAAAATTGGTTACCAACTGCTTCATCACCTTTTCTGACCACTTCAAAAGTTGTATGATGCTTAGCACTCGTGATGCTGTTGCAATTAAAAAATTTTTATGCTATTGATGCACCATGATGATGACTTCAACAATGATGATGGAACAATTTCTCCCGAAAAAATGATTTCGTTTCAAAAAAAAAAAAAAAACTTTCAAGTGGTTAGAAGATACTTGAGTTTAAGCGCCACTATGTACTTGAAGAAAAATCATTAAAAAAAATTATTGGAAAAAAAAGTTTATTTGTTTCCGTTATATATACATTTTCCTTTTATTTAATGGTAAAGGGAACATTTTAAGAGAAAAGCTAACAAGATAAGTGTATACAGAAGAATGGTAATTACTTAAGTTTTAGTGTTATAATTTTTATATTAAAAAGATTAAAATACATATATCGCTTTTTAGTGGGTCA
>JACGTJ010035159.1:0-10332 GCA_014858695.1 Chrysomya rufifacies | reverse complement strand
ACCTTACACCAACTCTATTATCTATTAAAAACGTGTTTTTATATATATTTTGGTTTTAGCTACGATGAATTATTTTGTAATTGCTCTGAAATAGAATGTTTGCAAATTGACATCGGACGTATCGTAAATATAACAATGTCATATAATTTGTTATCAATTTTTAATCGTTAGGGTATGTGAAATAAAACAGAGCGCAATTTTTCAAATAGTTCTGTGTTCTAACCAAATTAATGTTAATTACTATTCAAATAATTCCCAATATAATGAACAAATATTTTATAGACAAAATCTAATAAAAATAACTTTATCAGTAATGTTTTAATATCTCTATAAAAATAAACCAAAACAGGTCATTTAACTTTAGCTACCAAATAAATTATTACATTTTTAATTAACACATTAAAATATAAATTTACTAATTCCACGTATAAACCATATGAAATCGTTTATAGGTTTGTATGGTGTTAATTGAACATTTTATTAAGAACAGATAATAACATACGAAATATTGTTATTATACACATTATTTACACAATTAATACATATACATACGTACATATATATATAATATATACTATATATGTACATAGTAAATACAAATTAAATGCACAATTCTGTTTATTCCTTTTAAACATATTTAATATGTTATTATTTTTTTAGATTTTTTTTGGGATATTGTTGTTTTAAACTTGAATAGAATTTATAATTAGCACACGTATTAACATTAAGCTTTAGTGTTATTTTTTATCTATTTTTTGTGCAAAAATGGTGTAAACAGAAACATGTAGAAAAATTTATGTAAAATTAAATTCTTGTAAATA
This sequence comes from Chrysomya rufifacies, assembly GCA_014858695.1. Taxonomy (NCBI): domain Eukaryota; kingdom Metazoa; phylum Arthropoda; class Insecta; order Diptera; family Calliphoridae; genus Chrysomya; species Chrysomya rufifacies. The sequence goes on along the minus strand of JACGTJ010035159.1, from coordinate 9,511 downwards.
TGGTTTAATTTTGTTTCCAAATTAAACGAGTATTTAAGAACGAATGAATATTTAAAATAAGCCCATTAAATGTAAGAATTATAAAAGCAACATTTTAATCAAGATATAAGAGCAGATATCTGAACAAATAGAAACAAATTTCCGTTTCAGCTGTTTGCTATAGTCATGAAAGTATTCATACATACACATGTATGTTGTTTACATTTTGTAGACAATTGTATATGTATAAATTCCATGCATATGTCCTGTTTATATCAACAAACAACTTGTAATCACATTAGGTGTGTTACTTACTATGTAAATTTACTCCCTCCTTTATGACTGCAACTTCATTTCAAACTTCAAAATAATGACAAGTGTATAAATGATATATTTGTATTTAAATACAAGGGTGTGTGAACTTTTATTGTATGCACACATACATACATATGTATATGTTTATGTCTAACAACTGACGTACATATTCACTGATCTTATTTAGGTTTTAAATTCATTTATAATACAAACAACATTTTATACTAAACAATATATTATTTTTGTTTATATTTATTTTAGTATTTAGAAAATAAAAGTTCATATAAATAATGAACGTGTACTAATGCAAGTTATCCATCCCTCTTTGTTTGCAAATGTTCATATGCATGCACGTACTTTTGTTATTGTTTTTGCAATTGCTGTTATTATTTGTAGGTAAAAATAATACTAATAAAATGCTTAAATATTGCAGCTATAGATACTATACATTTAGATTTATAAATACATATTCATACATATAAATAATATGACTAACAAGAGATATGCATATTATATTTACATATACCCGACTACACAATACAATTTACTTTACTTCACAATCAGCTCTATTCTAGAAGAAAATAAACAAAAATATGGGCAAATAACATGTTCAAAGTTTAGGCATTTGTTTTTCGAATCTTAACAATCATCACTGTATTGTAAGAATTATACCTATAGATTGTTTTTTGGGAAGTTTAAAAATTAAAAACATTTAAAAAATTCCGATTAAAGATTTTAAAGTTTATAAAGTTCGAGGAAGGTCTTAGGCTCCCTTCAGATAAATGTAATTTCACTACTTTTGTAAAATTTAGTCCTGAATAAAATCCTTCTTAAAATGTACAACAAAAATATTAAAATAGTTGCTTATGCGGACAATGTTGTTCCTTTTATGAAAGGTAAATTTGTTACCACAACAAGTGAATTTGTATAATAGACACTACGCACTCTACTAAAATGAACTAAAGAAAATTGGTTGGGACTAAATCCCCTTAACACCAAATTGATATTATTTATAAGAAGAAATCAATTAAAATTCAATTGGACTTTGGCCTTTTAGTCACACCAAATATTTTAAACTTATTGTCTTTCAATAGAATATCGATACAGAGTAGGGGTCATCACGTTTCACTCTGTAATAGGCCTCATATCCGAACATATGGGTCATCCTAGAAATGATTTATGTACAAGTTACAATGTTGTACGAAAACGTAAAGGTAAGCGTAGAGCGTAAGCATCATAATGAACCTAAATAGGATTGCAATTGAAATCTTTAATCTAAACATAAGAATATTAATAAAAAGTTCTGAATAGCCCATACATAACTCCTGACGACTTAAGCATTTAAATATTTTTTTTTTCCATAGAACTAATTTTTCTCATTTCCCTTGTGTCAGGGAGTCCATTTATGTATTTAGCTGCAGCATATAGATTACAGAAGGATTGCAATCTATATGCCATTTGTATAAGCTAAATGGGAATAAATATAAGTGTTGCAACTGTGGCACGAATGCCTTTGACTAAATGATCCTTTTATATTTGTTCAGTACTTTTGTTTGTCTATACATTTATACGCGTTAGTATATGTATATTATTTTTATTTTCTGCTATAAAGAACTGACTACTTTTATGTCATGTCAGACATTTTAGATTTAAATTTTTCAATAGCAGACATATAGAATGTATTTTTTTAATGTTTCTCTATTTTCATTTATAAAAATATTTAACATTTACATTTTGGTCTACAATATTAATATACACACATATTTCTATTTCGATTTACATATATACATACATAATAATCTAAAAAATTTTTGCATGTTTTTGGAATTTTTTATATTTGCTCAAAACTGAAATGACATTGAATAAACTTTTGAAATTTATGCAGAAAAGTTTAAAAAAGCATTCGTATTTTTATATTTGTATATTTAAATTTTGTACAAAAAAATTCGAGGGAAATATTATTAATTTGTTAAAAATTTGCTACAATTTTGTGTACATGAATAAATGTATGCATGTATTTCGTTGGTGTTGACTACCTGTCCTTTTAGACAGGCCGACAGACAGTTTGTCAAGTCTTTTTAAGTCTCATAGTTACTCTGTTTACAATATTTTTATGTTTGTTATTTACATATTTATTATATATTTTTTTTTATTCTACAATTTGTTGAAAATTTGTTGACATTATTCCTTGCATAAATACAGATCTTTTCTTGGAAAATATGAAAAAATATTAAATTTATATTATAATTTTAATAATTTAAATTATGAAAACCTCTTAACGAGTCAATGTTTTATTTATGATTTCTACGTGTTTTTCATTTATCCCTATCGATATACATACATACATACATACATACATACATAGATAAAAGTCAAGGACGAATAATTTTATCATACCACGTATTGTAATTTATTTTAAAATTCGTTACAGTTTATGGTCGTGTTTATTTTATGTGACAGGAATTATCTATTCAAAGAGATCAATATATTTTTGATTTCATCAGCTATATTTTAAAATAATACGTTATTAAAAACTGCTAAAATATTTACGTGTAAATAAAGAGAAATAAAAATAAAAAAGAATATTTTTTATTCAACTAATTTTATGCCATAAAAGTTCTTCCTAAAAAAAAATTGTAAATTTTTTAATGATCAAAAACAAATTATTATTATTATTATTTATACATCCATACATACATATGTATAATTTATTAAAATGTTATACTTTAACATTTAATATTAACATTTTTATGTATTTTTTTTTAATAAATGACCTTCGTGTAATTCTCTTTTTTGCTCGTATCTGATTAAATTATTTTATAAAACCTTATATAATATTATTTAGTATTTAGTCGGTTATTTGTTTGCTCCATTTAACAATTATTTTTATTTTGTTAGGGAATGAAGAAAAAAAAAATAATAATAAAACTGACATTCAGTTGTAAATAACATGACGTATTTTGCGTGAAACATGCAAATGTTTAGTGTTATTTTCTTATAAACAAAAAAATTAAATTAACTAAATTGAAAACAAATTTACACTCACTCATTGAAGTAAACAAAAATACTTAAATATATTTAGGATGTTCCCTATGCTCAAAAAGTTGATTTTTTACTTGTTATTTGTAATACAATTTGTAAATTAGTTAGTTTTTTTTTTAACTCCGCACAAAAGGTTTTTGAAATATTTGTCTGTTCTTTTATTATTATTTTTTTGTTAATCCCTGCTTATATCTATTGTATACTTATATAATGCAAAATGTGTAATGTAAATTATCGAATATTAATAAAAAAATTTGTGTGAGAATAAATTTACATCATGAAATTAAACGGAGAATACTATCAAATGTGGAAATATAAATTAAAACCCTTGGAAGATTAAAATTCATTTTAGTCTGAATATTATGCTAAAACACGTGCAACAATTGAACTGTTAGTTGAAGATTTTCCATACATAATCAAGTAAAAAGAGATCAAGATATTAAGTCTTAACCGGCAAGGGTACATAATACCACAGGAGAATCAAATACCTTCGAAAAATGTTTTGGTTACACTTTTTTGTCCTAAGGACAAAAAAGTGTAACCAAAACATTCTATACAAAATACATATTTTTGAAATGCTTCAAGTCGGTCGATATACTGGGGGGAAAATTTATTTTTTGAATTTTTTAGGTCTAAACTTCCTTTCAATGTCTAGATAAATGAACTTAATCTTTTATGAGATTTCTGTGTTATTTTAATATATGTATATTGGGAGCCTCTAAAAAAATAAAAAATCATAAAAAATTAATTAATTAGTAATCAAATACAAAAATATTATATATTTATTCACAGTTAGATGTTTTATTTAAGGATGAATCTGAGAGACAAAAATATATCAAGAGAAAAGCTTCTGCAGCCTAAAAAATGAAATTTTATTTTTGTTTGACAAAAAATATCACCATAAATAAAAGAACCCATCTTCTAGCATTTCAAATCGTACCATTAAATATCATTTGAGGCGTCTCCTATACATTCATAATAATTTTATGGTTTACTTTATTGAACAAATATTTAACATATCATATACATTTGTTATTTATTTTCTATTAAATGTTTAACATTTAAATTAAACTTAATAAAACTTTAAGCTTATTTTGCATGGAATAACAATTTGTTCACCAAGTATGTATTTATTGCATCGTTAATATCACAAATGTATTTTTGGGGAGAAAAGCAAAAAAAAAATGTGTTTATAAAATAATAAAAATTCATAAAATATTTGAAAATCATTCAATAATAAGGGAGATGATCTTAAAAAAAAGTTTATGTACCATAAAAAATATATTCATGATAACATAAATCTTGTAAATTTTTTGTATTCTTTTGCAAATATGCATATTTAAAACCAACAAAATTAATATGAAAAAAACAGCAACAAAATGTATCACAATATTATATTTATAAATGTATGTATGTATTAAAGAAGAAAAAAATGTAATTTTACAAACACACAATAACTCGTGTGTGAACAAAAATAAAAAATTAATAATAATACAAAGATAATAAAAAAAAACAATACGCAACTTCAGCAAAAATTGTCCTATCTTCAGTTCATAGGCAATTAAGATTTTATAGTTTAAAAAAAATTTACAAAATTTGTTATTGCAAAGAAGAAAAATATTTACATATTACGCAACTAACAATTGTATCTAACTATGAATCGAATAGTTAGGCAGAAACCAATCTCTTGGATCTTGTATAAAACAAAAATGTTATTCATCGCCTCATCGTCGTATCATAAAAGCGTATAACGTAAATACATTATCGAATTAAAAAGTATACATTTCTAGTGAAATGTACACAATAGCCGAATATGACGTTCAATGTATATACGTTATACTTTAAAAGAGATTTAGTTCTGCTCCTAACTCCGAGTATGACCCTAAGATTTTTTTTTTACAAAGCACAAAACTTAATAAATAAGAAAATTTTACAAATTTCAAACATTCCGCAATTATGTATGTGTAATACAACTACAACTACAGCGCATTAGTCTGTGCTTTAGAATAAAACGATAAAAACTACAACACTATTGCCCTTTAGTTTGGACACCATTGAAAAAATAAAATTTTCTTTAGATTCATGCAATTTTTGCTTATGGATATTTTAGTCTTCTTATCTTAACTATACACTAAAGTTGCTGTTAGTTGTGTGTATTTAAATGAAGTTGCCAGATAAATAAAATATTTTAAATAGAAAAACCAACAAAAATTAGGAAAATATCGAAGAATTTTGAGATTAATTAATTGTTAGAAGAAATATTTAAAAACTTTACTTTATATTTAAATCATCAACTATTCTGGCAACACTGTTTCATATGTTATGTTATGTGCGTATATTTTGTGTTACACAATTGCAATTTCTATTAAATATTTATGGTTGAGTGGAAGTAGCAGTATTTCATAAACGTATACTAGAAACGTTCAAATTGCAATGTTGTGTTGCAACTTGTGCAACTAGGAAGTAAAATTTTTAGTGTATTATTTTATCTTATATTGAAATTTGACCGAAATTATGGTAGATACTAAAAAAATATTCATGAAAACAGGATTCAATAACAAATAGACTGTTTGACTTGGTCAAATCATTGATATCCACCATCAAATGGTTACTTTGTTCTCGATAGGAATTTGAAAAGCACAGTTAATGACAACTCAAAGAGGTCACAAAGAAATTTGGGGGAGAAGTGAAGCCCACTTGCAATTTTCGAAAAATTAGATGTGGCTAGTTCTAAAAGATTAAAATACAAATTTTTAGAAGTAGAACTGAAATAGAATTGAACTAAAATAGAACTAGAACGGAAGTCAGCTAGAACTGAACTAGAATTGAACTCGAACTGAAATAGAATTGAACTATAACAGAACTGGAACAGAAGTCAGATATAACTTAACTAGTACTAAACCAGAAGTCAGCAACCGAAATCCAACATATGGTTATATTTTGAATCCTTCAATAACTGTACTATGATTCTGTGTAAAAAATATTTACTTTATAAAAAATATCAAAGAAAATTCTTGCCAAAACTTGAATAATTTTATGCATCATAATTCAGCAAAGGAAATGCAACATTTATGCTTGTTTAAAATTAGCTGGCTAATGGTACACAAATTCTAGCGCTAAATGTTTTAAACAGACATTCAACATTTCAAAGCATTGTGTGATAAATTTTGAAACAGTGTCAAAAACAAACGAATGGAAAAAAATCGTTGTATTCGCATGTTATAAGTAGCCGAAAAACTTTTAGAACAACTTACGTGTACTTTGTTTTAAATGCATTTTGCTTGTTTTGGTAAAATTATATTTATTTTAAGAGCATGACTCTTCTTCATTTCCACCGAAAAAATATAACTCACAAATAAGAAAATAAAAAAAAAACGAAAATAAAATTCAACTGATGTTGCAGTTTGTATCTGTGCGTTTTGCCACAAAGGTCATTAACTTGACTTTGGGCCCACAATGGCTTATTTTCTTCAAACCAAATTCGCGCAAGAATGAATAAGCGAGTGCATTTGTGTGCAACATATACAGTGCGTGGTTTTTGTGCTCTGACAAACGACAACAACAAACAGACAAATGTATATAAACCGGATTTATGTTTAGTATATATACTCAGCTAAAAAATGTACATATAATTATCGTATAAATTTAAGAAATATATTTATCTTTGTATAAAAAACCAAAAATATTTTTTTAATGTGTGTAACTGCCTGCATTAAGTTCAACAATTTTGAGATTTTTTTAAGAAACGACAAAATGTTAAACAAATAATATTTTATTCTGATATAAATGTATACATATATATGTTTTATACATGTATGTATTTGTTTTCTTATGCGGTAAAGATTTGGTTTATTACATACAGTAGAAGCTAAATTTATGGAGTTTGCATAAAATATAACAATAATTATTTAATAAAATAGTTTTTGTAGTCATTATGGCTTCCCAGATGTAGGTGTTGGATTTTATAAAAATCGTTCAGATAATCGATGTTGTAATGTAATACATAAAAGATTAAATAAATTAAGAATAATTTTAAAACCTTATACAAACATTGATACACATATAAGAATATCTACGTTAAACAAAAACGTTTACATGAACAATCAGATACATATGAGGACACAAATTAAATAGTCGGACACAATCATACCAAACTTGAATATAAAGCCTAAATGGAAAAAAAAATTTTTCGTTATTTTCTAGATGTTTTTAAAACTAAAACCACATGAATAAAACAAAGACACAAAAAATAAATATTAAATTATTTGTATACACATGTGTCGAGATTCCTTCTAACCAAGTTGTGTTTTTTTTTTTGCTAAGGATTGTTCTTTGTTGCTGTTACAAATGCCCATGTTGCATGTAAATATGTTTGCCTTACTGGTGTTGTGGTTACAATTTTGTAGTTCTCATTTTGGACTTTATTTAAATATGTAAAAGAGTTGTATATATTATTATTGTATATGTATTTATATGTATTTTCTTTTTTCAAGTGATTGTTGTATCTCGTTATCTCAAAATTGGCATCAGTAAACTTTGAAACCAACAAAACAGTGCTTAGAAGGATTTCTCTTTTATAAAATTTTGCTTGAACTCATGTATACAAATGGCCATCAAAAATAACCATAAGATACAATGTTGCACAAACATATTCCCAAGTTGTTTTAACGTTTAAATACTTATTTACACCTAAATACGTTAGAATGTATGTATATATGTTAGTGTATTTGATGTCTCATGTGTTTGTCTGAGTTTTTTTGTTTCTTTTTTTAAATTTTCAACGTTTTAACATTATCTCGTTTATATTTAGTATTTTTTTGTTTAAATATAGTTATATAGTTGTGAAAATATAATAGCACTGATATTCTAAATTCTTACAATTTCTTAATTCAACAACAAAACAGATTTCAGTATTACTAGTTAATTTTGCTGTAAATTTTTAAGGTAAAGACTGAACTGTTTGAGTTTCAAAAAAGTACGTTGAATCTCATTTATGCTGGTTAAATGTAGTGTCAAATTTTCATGGACATTTCTTGACTTAATTTGTTTGTGTATCAAACAAATCAAAACAATTCATTAAATTTAGTAGTAATCATAACAAACTTTAAATTTTTATTTCAACTTTTATAAAACTAAATTCGTTGAATCAAATAATGTCAGACTTTAAATCAGTGCTATTTAAACGCTCACTGCTGTAAAACTAATGTATTTGAAAAAAATACTACTCTAAGATCATGGTTTTCTAGTAATGCTGTTGCTGGAAATTATTTGTCGTGACAGTTTTTGTTTCTAATCCTTATTAGTAGATATAATAAGTCTAACACAATACCAGCAAAAGGAAAAAAACTAACAAACAAAAATTCAGTAGCATTAAAGCAACAAAAATGACGCTAACAACATTATCATTATCTCTAAAGATTCGGTTGTAGTTTTGCTTATATTTTACAGAATTTTAAAGTCCTGATATTTCTTTTATATTTGTGACTTTTGAACATGCATGTTTTCCGAAATATTTATGTCTCCATATATATTTTTTTCCTTTTTAAGTCTTGCACTTAAATGAATCTTAAATGTTCATATGTAGTAGCAACCATAGAAGCATTATAAGTAAAACAACATTAGTTGCAAAGAACCAACATGGGGTTTCTCATAAAAATCGTACAACTCTATTGCACTTTCATGTAGTTTTCTTTAATTTTTGCCTTTTTTGCAGCTCATGTAGATAGCTGCCATTTTTGTGTAATTTTAATCTTTACTGTCGTCATTTTGGTTCTTTTTCTTCAGTTTCTTCAATTTAGTTTTATTTACAAGAATTTCAAACATAAATCTTTATTTTGTATACTTTTTTTTTTCTTTGGAAGAATTGAATGTTTTCTTGTTGTTAGTCCCAATCTTAAGAGTTGAAATAATAATTTTTGTTTGTGTGCTACAAGTATTTTTTATTTATTTTTTTGCTTGTTAGTTGGCTTGTTAACTTATTTATCTCTGTATAAGCCCATATATGAACATACATATATTTAACCATACATAAAGAGATACAAACTAATATACATTCAAATGTACATACATAGTAACGTTTATAACTTATGGTACGTGTTGTATGATTTTTATATTTATAGCTTTTCTAACTGCAACTATATAGCTGTTGAGTTACGAATACATACATACATACATA
>JACGTJ010035134.1:0-10781 GCA_014858695.1 Chrysomya rufifacies | reverse complement strand
AAAAAAACTTTTGGAATGTTTAGATTCGAGTTATAAAATAGTAGAGAAATTAAAACGAGATTCTTATAAAAATAATAGAGAGAGAAAATAATAAAATTGAGATTGTCATTTGACTGGTGCCAGCATGACAATCGGTTATGCGTCTAGCACGCATAAAATTGCTGCCTAAATATATGTCATAACGACGATTTTGCGGTGGTATAACTTGTAATTGTCTTGTGGCATCCTGGAAGATAAGATCATAAAAACCAATAGGTGAAGAAAACATGCTAAAACTGAAAGCATCTTGATTTTTGCGACCATATAATTGTTGGGCATATGTCAGTAGATTAATGTAGGTATTAATTTCAGTTTCATTGTAATTGACACCACCACGGGTAACAATAGCATTTGCTTTAACTTTACCCAAATTACATTTTTTATATTCATGTAATTCAGCTCGTGTACCATCGGTACATAGAAGTTCGAAATCGTCGTTGAGTGCATTGCGTGCCCACCATTCTTTACGTTTACCACCAGTATTTTCCATAACAGTGGTATGTTTCATAAAAGCTACATGACCACCGCCCTCCACCAAACAACGGAATGCTCCCGTATGGCCATAATAATCCTCTGAAGCATCACGACGACAATAACGATAGCTAGTGCCATGACAAAGATCACACATACTATCATAGGGCACACCAGTATTATATTCATTACTAATAGCACCGGGTATACAAGATTTTGTAAAATATTCTGCTGCCGCTCTTATAGAATCACAACCATATGATCGTATCCATCCATTTGATATAAGATGTGCCATGGGATAAGTCCAACCAGCTGCTGTATTTATACCAGTATGACAGGTATATTTACCTTTGAGATAAGTTAATTCTGTATCGGGATCTTCTTCTTTAGCTACAGCTACGACATAATATTCCGGTTCTCCCAAGTTATAAACTTCAGACATAAATGGCACTAGATCGTAATTAAGACCTCCCGTATAAACATCGCCAGCATCGAATACAGCTATATCTGCTTTACCGGATTGTATCCATTGCATACAATTAATATGGGAATGCATTTTCTTACAAATCAGTTCGGGTTTTAAGATTTGTGCTTTCAAAGCAATCTGTAAATGAGACAATTTTTAAATGAAATTTTATTTCGAAATATTTAAATTTCCTTTCCTATATAAATATTGTAAGTTTAATTTCGAATTTAAAGCGAATTCAAAAAGCGTAATTAACTTCGAAATTAGTTTTATTTCTAATGTTCGAATGTTTGAAAATAATGTGTAAGTTACTTAAAATTTCAATATTTTTCCTAATTTTTAAATAAAAAAAATCGAAGTTGTATTTAAAAAATTCGAAATAAATTTCAAATAAATAATTTTGTAGAAAAGTAATTAATTAGTTTATGTGTAGCTTTAATAATTTAAATGATTGATATTATTTGAAAAATTTATTAATTTCGAATTTTCGAACATAAAAAAAAAATTTGCAGGAAAATGACAAAAATAACATATTTCAGATTAAATGAAATTGTGTTTACGATGCAGTGCAAGATTTTGAAAAAAAAAAAAAATTTATAATGTTCGAAAATTTTAACTTAAATTCAAAATTTGTTCCTTTTTACGTATAATATACAAAATATATATGAATGTTTTAAATTGTAGTTTTCAATTTTAAAAATACAAACTTAACATAAAAAAATAAATAAATATCATAAAGCTTTCGAATATGATTTGGAATTAAAAAAATAGTTTTCTATTATATATATCGAACATAAATGCTTTCTAATTATGTCTTCTGAATTCTTAAGGAATTAAGAAGGCATGGTTTCGAAAGGAATTAAGAAAGCATGATTTTTCATAGCGTTCAAAAATTATTATTTTTCATGTTCGTAAATTCGAAAATAATTTCAAATGTTTTTAATTAAAAAAAGTCTTATAATAAAGTATAATTATGTTAATAAAATTAAAAAAGTTTGAAAATTCGAACTTTCAAATTTGTTTTCAATTTAAGAATAATATAAACAATATATTTATTTTACATAGCATGTGTCCACTTTAAAAGAAATATAGACGTATTCAGTTGTAACTGTAAATTTCGAACATTCGAACTTCGAAGGACCAATTAAAAAAAAAAAATATTTCTATTAAAAAACAATAATGAATTAATATTTATAAGAATTTATTTTAATGTTCGAAAGTTAATTTAAACATTCGAAACGTTCGAAAATGTTTTTGGAATAAAAGAAACTGTACCAATGCATTTGAACTTTTCGAAATTCATTCATTAATAAAACCTCTTTACAAAATAATAATTTGAAGTTGGAATATTTCAGTACTATAAAATTCTAAGTTAGTATTTTGTGTAAAAATATACAATATTTTTTCCCCAAAATATTTTTGTATTAGAAATTTATTATTAATTTTTCTCTCTTAACTTACCCTCATTTTAATGCATTTTTCCAATTCCGGATCTGAAGTAACACACAATGTCATACTGGACACAGGACATTCACGCAAACCATAAATAAAATCAATTGTTTTATGTAAATATTTACTAAACGATTGATCATCTTCATGAATAACAGCTAAAGATTTGGCAGCATCCTAAAAACAAAATAATTTAATATAAAATCTATTTGCTAACTTTTTCGGGTATTTCGAACTTACTTGAAATAGTAAATTAACTTTTCCATAACGTTTCGATTCGAATATACGGAATTTTTCATAAGGTTGCGAATCATTTAAGCCGTATTCATTGTTAGCTGAACGTTCAGTAGTAAAACTGCTATCTAAACGATCATTACGATAACCAGCATTACCAAAACGATCACGATTATAATTATTGCCATAGGGATTATTGTCATAAGGATTATTGTTGCGTCCATCATTGTAATAGTTATTATTGCCATAATTGTTGTTATTGCCATAATTATTATTGTTATTATTGTAACCATTTAAACCTTGAGCTTCTGGTTCATCTTTTAAACCATCCGAATATAATTCTACAATTTTCATTAAGAATTTTTGAAATTTTTTACGTTCCATTGATGTTCTTGCAGATGATGTTACTACGGCATCTGATGGTATTAAACCCCAATTACATTGACGATATTCAGTGATAGGAACACGTCTTCCATCAGTACATAATAATTCAAAACGTTCAGGAGAGAGATTTTCTGTAAATATTATATTAAATTTTGAAATAATTGTAATAGTTATTCTTTTAATTAAAAAATCTTACTAAATTCTGGACTTTGAAGCATTTCAAATACTGTAGAGTCACGTAAAAATGCTATTTCGCCTGCCTCCAATAAACAACGGAATGCTCCATCATATCCAAAATAGGGATCTGAAGCTGAACAACGGCCTCCGGGTATTTTACCTGTACATAATGTACACAATCTGAAAATTCATTACATATTAATATTAGAATTTTTACTAGTAATACTAGTGAGATTTGCAAAATTTTATTCAATAAGCTAAAATTCTTTTGTATTTAATGTAAATTTTGTATTTTATTTAGTTTAAGTTCTGTTTAGTTATCAATTCTTTTGATATCCTTCAGAAAATATCAGAAATCGACTGATAATCAAACGATATATTGAAAAATTTCTATAGAATCTGGCTAATATTAGTTCACGAAAAAATTAATTTAAATCTCCTTCTGTTCAGTTTAAAATTTTCTTTGGTTTCCTTTACAAAATACTTACTTATCAGAATTATCACCAATAGGATTATATTTATCGATTAAAGAATATACAGCACAAGAATTATTGAAATAATTTGCTGCAGTTTTAACTTGATTATTACAATCGACAATCTCCATACCTCCCTCACGTTGTAGCTAAAAATTTAAACACAATTTTTAATACATTCCACACAAATGAACAACATTAAAATAATACTTACAGTATAAATCGGTACAATCCAACCAGCTAAACTTCCTACCCATGGAAAGCAAGCTTTCTTTTGACGCAAATCTCTTATACTAGTTAGTTCTGGCATAGTACCAGCTTTTACTACGGCTACAGCATGATAATTGGTAAAACCACCTTCAAATTTTTCTTGCAACAAGGGTATTAAGGAATTATAACGTCCAGCAGTGAACACATCACCGGCATCTAATGTTGTTATGTGAGCATGTTCTCTATCGATATGATGTATACATTCGTCGGCACTATAGGCCATATAGCAATTAAGTTTTAAGAGAGCATCGTCGAATAAAGCATGATCACGAGCTATGGCTTGCGTTAGGTTAAGACATTTATATTGCTCTTCTTGATTTTTAGTACACCATACAATATCGGTGACTTTTTGTTCGTTAAAATCATATTTGGCTGAAATAAAGTTAGTTAATATCAAATTAAAAACGTGTCATATAAACTTTACTAATTTTTTTTATAATCTGGATTCTTAAATAATGTCAATTTGTATATAATTTCTAATTCTCTTATAAATATTCCTACAAATGTATCAAATATAATTTATACTTTACAATATTTCCCCTTAATTTTCAATTGCTACCTGTTGGATGGCAACCTGTCATTGTTTTACGCTTTTATTTACATACATTTTTCACATAGACATTTTTGTTTCATTACTAACCACAATTTTAATAAATTACACATAAAATTCTTATTGAATATTGTTTTATATATAATAATAAAAACTTTTAATAATAAAAATTTATAAAAACTTTAATACAAATTAATTAAATTCCTTAATAACCAAACAACGCCCTGGCTGTCTTAATTTTGTTATAGCAACCATTCAAACACAAATATCACATTAATTTTCATAGTTACCTTGTATTTCTACAACAAATGCTATTATTAATATAATTAACATAAAATATTTATACATTTTTAACACTTTTATTAATATTTTTAGATTTAAAACATAATTTTTGTAAAATAAAAATAAATTTTAAGGCACGCCCAATTTTATGAATGAATACAATCGAAAAAACTAACACGAATGAGTAAATAAAGAAAACATGTAAAATGACAATAATGGAAATAAACAGAGATGTTGTAGAAAAATGTCAAGTGATGCCAGTCTGTTAAATATTAGTCTGTAAGATATTGAAAAAATGGAGTATGTTTAATGAAAATTTAACAAATCAAAATCCGTTGAAATTGAACATGATCGGTGTACTGTTTACTTAAGCCAATGTCGATTAAATTTATTACAATTCAATAAAATTTAGTACATAAAATACTAAAATATGTGTGGGTAAAGTTGTCATGTTCCATATATATTTTGATATAGAGTTAATAATTTACTTCGTTTTATATTTATGATATATTATGTACTTAAATAGTTGTAAATTATAGTTTTAAGGCTTTGGAACATATCATATTGTTATAAACCAACAAAATTTAATTATAAATAAATTAAACAACTTCTTGAAAATATTTTGAGTTTAGATTAGATAAGATGTAAAAACTTATTTGGAAAATTTGCTTTGTTTATTCTTCTAAAAAATTTTAAATAATTACTTTCCAATTACTCATACAAACCATTTTTGTTAATATCACTTGTATTCTCGATATGCACATATACATATGTGTATATTTTCTTAATTTGATAGACATATCTTTTGTTTTTATAAATACTTAAAAAATTTTTGATAAACTATTTTTAAATATCTTTCACTTTCTGCAATAAAATTATATTTTTGGCAAGATTCCAATATTTTTAATGAATTTGATGATTTGGTACATTGAGTATTATTTAATAATAATATATGTTCAATTACAAAATTTTACTTATTCACAATATTTGCAATATCGGAATTAACAATTCTATTTCAGTACTAGTTCGGTTTTAGTTTGGTTCTAACTCGGTTCTTGTTGAGTTCTAGTTCAGTTCTGTTTTAGTTCTGTGTGTGCTCTTGTTAAGTTCTAGTTCAGTTCTAGCTGGAATTCAGTTCAGTTCTATATCAGTTCAAGTTTTTTTCTTTTAAATTCTAGTTAAGTTCAAATTTAATTCAATTCTATTTTAGTTCAAGTTTAGTTCTCCTTGTTCTTTGTATCATTATGAAATTCTTGTAAATCTTAATTTACCCCCATTTGATAACCTTTTCTATAGCAGATTAAGTTCTTTGCTTTTAAATTTCAGTTTACTTCCACTTTAGTTGTATTTCTATTCAAGTTCAGTTCTACTTTAGTTCTGTTTGACTTCTTGTTCAATTCTTTGTGTCAGTTAGGAATTCTTTTTAACCTTCTTTAGACTCCCATTTAAGAATATAATCTTTAATATAGTTCAAATCTAGTTAAAAATATTGTTCTAATGGTTTATTATATACCCTCATTTTCTTTTTGCTCTAATAATAAAAATTGTTTAATAAAACTTGGGTAATTTTACATATGCTGCTAGTATAAATCACGTGTTTCCCACTTTCCCCTTTGAGTATTAAATTATTAGAGTTGGTTACCCTTATCTTATTTGATTAATGTTGTTCTTGTTTTAGTCATAAATGTTTATCAGTCTATTAGTGTACGTGGTTTTTTTTAGTACATTTTACCGGTTAATCTGTAGTTTAGGTTTATTTTGTTAACACATTCATTCCTAAAGTGCATTTTTTTTGTTATAATGACTGCCGAATTAAAAAGAGATGAAATTCTGTTACTCTTTGATGTTGATGGTACATTGACTGCTCCCCGTTCTAATGTGGAACAGGAATTTGAAGATTTCATGTACAATGAAGTCAAACCAAGAGCTACTATTGGCATAGTAGGTGGTTCGGATTTGGAGAAAATGTTTGAACAATTGAATGGTCGTAAAATATTGGATCATTTTGATTTCATATTCCCAGAAAACGGTTTGGTACAAATTGAGAAAGGCAAAGAAATGGGAAAGCAAAATATAATACAACATTTGGGTGAAGATACTATACAGCGTTTTATAAATTTTGTTTTACGTTATTTATCGGAATTGAAGTTGCCTTTTAAGAGAGGCACCTTTTTGGAATTTCGTAATGGCATGATGAATATTTGCCCGGTGGGCCGTCAATGCAGTCGTGAAGAACGTAACCAATTCAATGCCTATGATCAGGAACATCAAGTGCGTCGTAAAATGATTGAAGCTTTAAAGAATGAATTTTCGGAAGTTGATTTAACATACAGTATTGGTGGCCAAATAAGTTTTGATGTCTTTCCCAATGGCTGGGACAAAACCTATTCATTGCGTTATATTGAAGCTAATTATAAATTTAAGGAAATACATTTCTTTGGTGATAAAACTGAACCCGGTGGCAATGATTATGAAATATTTATTGATCCCCGTACTATTTCCCATAAAGTGGCATCACCTCATGATACCAAGAGAATTCTTAAAGAATTGTTAAAACTTGAATAATTCCTTTGCAGAAAAAAAAACGTTTTGTTTATTGTTATTCTTATAAGCAAAACTTCAATTGTTATATACAAAAATATTTATAAGGAAAAAAAAAAGAACTGAAATAACATATGTTTTATTCGCTTTTTATTTAATCTGTATCCATTTCAGAATCATCTTCATCATCGTCTTCCTCGTCGTCATCATCTTCACCACTTTCATCAGAATCACTGCTATCACTATCAATCCAATCATGAGCATTCATATTATTGGGTATAAGAGCTTTCCATTCTTCTAATTTATGCAAATCTAGAGCATAAAAATCATTAAACGTATATTGTTTGTTATCCTCCTCATAAAGGCCACCATAAATATAGAGTGTTCCCTTGCAAACACACAATCCAGCATTCATTCTAGGTGAGGGTACATTTTTAGGTCTTCTATTGGGGAATAAACTGGGTACTTTGGGTAAAGCTGGAGCTGCATTACTGGGTCCCGCCACAGTAATAGTAAAAATACCATCGGTCTTAACAGTAGGCTTTGTTTCTTCACCTGCCATATCTACATCTGTAGCTGGTGCAGCATTAGATTCCTTTTTCTCGGGTTTTTGTTTTTTATTAACTTCTATTAAGCGCCAAGTTAATGCCGTTAAATCTAAAGCCAATAATTCTTCACCAAATTGACCCTTAACATCCTCTTCGTCTTCATCAATATCCATAACACCACCAAAACAATAAGCTTTGCCGTTAGGAGCAGTACAATAGCCTACACTGCTGCGTGGCAAAGGTTTGTAGCCGCCAGCTTTTACTGTTACCCACTTGTATTTTAAGGACTCAGGATTGTTTTCTATAAAAAAAAATTTTGACATTAATTTATAAGATAATCATGTTGTTCAACTTACTGTCGGGCGTTAAGGCATACATATCAGTATGGGTTATACCACGATCTATATCTTTCTTTAGTTGAGATTTTGTATAACCTCCCCAGATAATGATTTTACCCTCTGGACTGGCCGATATGCAACAGCCAGAACGTGGTGGTGGAACAATGGCTCCACTGATTTCAACTTGAAGCCAGGTATATGATTCCAGAGAAAATACATGCATATCATTGAAATAACGATAGGATTGGTTGTTATCATGAAAACCACCAAAAACAAATAATTTCTTTTTCGATACCACCATACGATGACCACTACGGGCACTTGGACCATTGGGAGCATTAATCTTTTCCCATTTACGTGTTTTTAAGCTCATCATCCATAAATCTTTGTAGTGATAGAACTGCATTTGAGAGGGACTAGCATGTTCACCACCAAATAACTAAAATAAACGAAAACATTTTATTAATGTTTGCATCAACCAAAAAATAACCATGACCTACCCATAATTGTCCACCATCTGTGGCTACAGTAACCATTTGATGACCACTTCTTGGTGCTGGACCACCTGGAGATTTCACCTGTTTCCATTCATTTTTCGCAATGTTATAGAAGAATAAATCATTGTAAACACAAACACGTTGACCATTGAAAAATTCTCCACCAAACAATATTAATTCTTCTTTTTCCGGATGTGCTACCAAAGTAAAGTTGGATCTTGGTGTGGGTGGTGCGGCACACACTTCTTCTGTTATAGTTTTTTGTCTCGCCTCTTCGGCTTCTAATCTAGCTACAACTTCAGCAATATCTGCCTATGATAATGATTTATGTAGTCTTAAAAACTTATAAGCATATAAGAAGCGGTTTCTTACCTCGCCAAGTTTCTCCAACATTTTCTTTTGTTTAGCTGCCAATTTTTTATCTGTTTTCATGGCAGTTTTTTCGGCTCCCTTGCCTTTTTTCTTATTTTTATCTTTTTTACCCATATTTACAAAAATAAAGTATTTTTTAAATAAATTTGTTGAAAAATTGTATAAAAATGTGTTGTATATGAAAAAAGAAAACAAATATAAGTTCATGAAATGTCAATTTGACCGCACGTGTGAGTCGGCGTTAATGTTGCCACACCTATCAAATGTAGCTATAATAAAATGTAACTATATAAAAACTTCACTAAAAACCGTTAAATGAACAGTTATTTAAATTTAATTTTTCAATTTTTGGGTTTAAAAAAAGTCATACCAAAAGTGATATTGAATGTTATGACGATTTCTGAACTAAAAGTCAACTAGAACTGAACTAGAACTGAACTAGAACTGAACTAGAACTGAAATAAAACTGAACTAAAGCGGAAATTAACCAGAAATGAACTAGAAATAAACAAGTAGGATCTTGTGAAAAAGTTCAAGAATGTACAATTATACTGAATTTCTCATACCACTTGTAGAACCTCAACCATAATTAATAGTTGTAATGTCTTCTCCATAACACAGTGTCTTAATAAATATAGCTTGCTTTTTGAAGGAAAAATATGTAGTTTCGAGAAAATATAGTTAATTTCAATACTTTTATAAATTCAAGTTTTATAATAAATATTTCAAAAATTTTTTTTTTTGGTTTATTTTAAAGAAAAAATGTTAACCAAAAATCGAATTGAAATGTGTTAAGGATTTAATTCATCTAGAAAGTAAACTTCAGTTTAAATAACTCAAACATGGGTTAAAAGTGAAAATACTTTGACATATAGATGTCGCATTGTTAACTAAAAGATAGTTGTACTTAAATACATTGCACTAAATTGGTTGGAGTCTTTGCTACTTAAAGATTCAGTGAAGTCAAAGTCTTTATGTAAATATGTAAATTCTACCAGTAGTCTCTAAACTATAGTGCATTCGCGCGAACCAAAATATTCAAAAATGTCAACGGCTTGGAATTCTCCATGTTCATGTTTATTAGTAATTCTAGAATTTTAACAGATTGGAAGTTGGTAGAATATTTTTGGCAAAAAAACAAAAATATTTATGTTAAGTTTCAATCTTTTGTAGCAACTGGATTTGAAATCGCACGATTTTTAATTTTTTTACAAGATTGCGAAGCTGTCATTTCTAAATAAAGAATAATTAAAGAATTTCCAAATACATATATGGAAATAAATTACCACTTAAAGATCCGTTGCCTCTAGTGGGTACCGATGGCATTACCTTATGGCAGACAAGCTAACTCGCAACCAACTAACCCACAGGGAAATCTTGAGTTGAAGTGAAAAATTTTGAAAAACAGGTTCAAAATATGGAAGTTTTTAATTTTTTGGATGATATGTATATGTGTACATGTTGGGGTCTTAATCAAATATTTTAACATGTTACGAAAGGAATGACAAACCTTATATAAACCCATATTTTCTAAATTTTCTGTCGAAATCAACTTTTTGTTCTGAAATTCCCTTTATGTTCTAAAATTTCTTAAAGCCACGAAATTTTAAGAAATTTCTCAAATTAAGCAAATAAAGTTCAAAGTCTAGTAATTATTTTTTTTATACCCACCATCAAAAAATGATATTGG
>JACGTJ010035095.1:0-11619 GCA_014858695.1 Chrysomya rufifacies | reverse complement strand
AGAACTGAACTAAAACTGAACTAGAGCTGAATTAAAAATTAACCAATTCTAATGTGATAAAATTCAGTTCCCCTAGAGTCAAATAAAAAAAGTTGATTAAGAATTAAGTCTTTAATATTTCTGTACATATTTTTTATTCATATTCTTTGCAACTCGAATAGAAAGGGTTCTATTACAATATACGTTTTTACGTAACTACGTACATATGTAATTTTATATATAAAATTGTGTGTATACGTTATTTTAGAATAGCATCACATAGCGCCGCCAAGAGACTCTTAACAAATATGGCACGTACTAGTTAAACCCATAATTTTACGTTTTGTATCGGATAAAATAAAACTGTGCAATATTATAAATTTTGCGTTTTATCTGAAACATTAGTTTGTTTGGTAAACTTTAAATACCCATACAGATACAGACAAACAATACCAACACTCTAAAGCAAAAAAGAAATAAAACCGAAACTGAATGTGTATTTAATGATTGTGTGTATGTGTAAATTGTATATATATGTTACAAACACATGCATAACTATGTAATATTTATGGTTTCCTTTGAAGGATATACAATTGTATGCATTTGAGTGTGTGTAGGTTTGTTTGTGAAGTAAGCAACGTCAGAATAAAGAGCTGTTTAGTTAAATCCCACTAGTATTTGTTATTAAATGCTTTAACGTGAGGAAACTCTTTTTACCAATTCTATCATTTTGAGATCTAATGATAGAATTGTAATGTAAGTGTATGTGTTTTGAAAATAAAATAAGGGGTTGTGTTATATTATAGCTAGGAATGGATAAGATTTTTAATTTTATAACAAAAATAAAAGAAATATATTTAACTACATATTTTTATTTATAAATATTTATTATATTTTATTACTGATAGACTTAAAGTTTTAGTACTGATAGACTTAAAGTTTACTTTAAAATTAATCTTAAGCTTTTCAAACAGGCTATTTAATTAAGCTTATTGAAAAAACCCTTATTGCCACAATCTTTTAATATTTAAAATATACTAATTATTTCGTTTAGAAAACAATAATCACAACTATAAATTGTAATTTAATGGTACATCTGTTGCCCCTAAAAGTATGCCACATATCATACACTTCTTTCAAATCCTTAATAATAAAATATTAAAATTATTGCCTCTGCCATCCATTGTTTATGCATATTATTAAGAAGAAAAGAAAAACAAAGAAAGAAATACTCTTTAAATTTCCTCCAACCAAAATAAATAGACCATAAATTTCTATATTTTGTGAGTGTATGTATATTTGTATTAAAAACTTAATAGTAGTACCTAAACATAGTTATACTTGCAGCACAATAGCAGAATTTGTAGTAGTAGTAGAGGTAGTCATATTATTATTATTTTTGTTTTTTTTTTGCACCCTGTTATCGAAAACCATAACTTATTAAACTTAATAGTCATATTTAGAATTCGTTTTCATTCGTTTCAGATGCTGCCACATTCCATATAACAACTAACTACATAACAAGGTAGAAAAAGGCTCTAACTTCAAGACAAACACCCACTGGGGGGAACAAAAAGATTCTTACTATTTCCGTTATATTTCACAGTTAATCAAGAAAACAAAAAGCACGTTGTTGTTGTTACTGTATTTTTCCTTTTTCAATTCAAATTGAGCACATGGCGTATAAATACAGCAACAACAACAATAATAAGAAAAATTATATTGAATCACTGACAAAAACCAAGACTTGTAAAACGATGGTACGTGCGCAACAGCCAGGCTGCCTGCAACATACACTAGAGTTATGGAAATGTTTGTTTCTTTGCACGAGTGTTTGTGAATCCCCCAAAAACTTGTTAGTCTCGTGGTTCATACACCTGACACAAGAAAAAACCAACCGGCATGCGATTTTTCTTTAACTACTACTACTACTTCTTCTACCAACGATGTAAACAACCCCAAACCCTCTCAACCAAGTTTGACATGAATGACAATGGCAGTCATGGTCGTAAGCTTTTATTTTTATGTATGGAACAAGTGGTTAAATTATCGTCTGATGTTGTCAAATATAATATGAAATTGAAGGGTGTAAGAAAACTAAGCATTTGCTCAAGACAACCAATGTGCCTTGTCAAAATTTTATTGCAATTCTTTTGTAGAAAAATACCAGATTGTAAGTAATAACATAGTTGTATTTTAAATTTTCTTAAAGTTTATTTAACAAGAGTTTATTATTCGTTTTAATATAAGTACACTAGTTAAATTGTTGAGACTGGTTTTTTAAATTTTTTATTTATTTTGTCATATATCGATATATTGGCTCAACGCCACAAAAAGTCAGTTGATTGACAATCGTCTATCTGTTGCACGATATATGTATTCTGTGTGTCCTGAAATCGATAAAAATGTGCTGAATTGTTCTTAACTATGTGTTAATATATGACTTAGATTTAATATTTCTCCTGAGTCACGAATCGAATAGAAATCAAATTTTTATCTTTATTTATTGCAAAATCTCAAAGAGTACCAAAGGTTCAAAATTTCATGAAAGTACCAGACTCTTTCCATTTTATTTTTAGTCCGTCAATCAGTTCAACATTATATTTGCCCAGATATCAACCTACAGTCCAAATTTTAATATTATTCTCATGTTTTTTTTAAATTGTTAAGAAATTTCTTCAAACTTTCTTTATCATATTAATATTAAAATACACCCCAATTAAAGAAATTAATCCCATTTTCTTTGATTTAGTCTAAATAGTTTTAACAAAGTTTGAGCTAAAATAAAATTTATTATAAAATTAAAAAGAATTAATAAAAAAATAAACATTTCCAACATATTATTGTGTTATCATCAATTCGAGCAGTTTTTATAAAAAGAAAATCACATAAAATTATTCATTATATTTTTTTTACAAATAATTTTAAAATTTAATCTTGTCTCTCTCTCTCTCTCTTTCTCTCTTTTATCAAATAGCAAGGATATGCCTACAATTATAAACAACCCCTAAGAACACAAATAGGACAACATCGAACATCAACATTTATGGCAAACAATCATGCAAATACTTCTAGCAAGTTGAGTTCGAAGACAACACAAAACCAAAGCGAGGAGAAAACATGAACATTTTTTCAATGGCTGTGAGTGTGTGTGTGTGTGTGTTGAAAGGTATACCGGAAATTGTTAGTAAACGAAAAATATCCTTATTGCGTATCCTGTGTGGTCGTGTGTTAATTCTATACATGTACGTGTGTGTTGTATTTTGGTATGAACGTGTTTTTGTAAGTACATAGGTAACAACAAACAAACCATCATTATTATCGTCATCATCACAAGCAGCTGTTTCTACAATGTACATGAATTCATTTGTAATTCAAAGCAACTTCATTCAATTTCATTTGCGTGCGTTTTTTGCCTTCAATAGTTCTTAATGTTTCAGTTGCAAATACACAATCATCGAAGCAACAACCATATTATACTAGAGCACAAAATACTTACGTTATCATTAATTTTCGTGTTGAAAAAAAAAATGTTGAACAAACATCATTAGAAAAACGCGTAATTTGTTTACAAAACGGAATAAAAATAAAAAAAAATAAACAAGTGGATTTTGTTAGCACTTTAACACTCTCGCACTTTTCTCTCACTTTATATACTCACATATGGATATATTTTATTTTCACTTTATTTATTTATAAGCACCAGTGTTTTTTTTTTCAATTTAATCTCATGTGTTTCATTTCAAAAATCAATTATTATATATGTAATTATGCTGTTTATGTGCAACTTCGTATACGTATACTGAATGTATCCTGAGTGTATCCTATCCGGTATACCTTCAGTATACGTAACACGAGGAAACACCATCATCGTGGGACTCCAAAAACTAGTGAAGTGTGTGTTATATTAAACAATTTTTTAATTAAAGTTTTCACCATTCTTCTGAATTTCACATAATAAATATAAAATGTTTATAATATAATTAAATTTAGTTACGTTTATTTCAATAACTATTTCACTGTTAATTGTTATTAAGTAATAAATGATATTAAGTAATAAAAACAATATAAAAAACCTGTTGTTGTGTTATTATATTCTATTTTATTCAATTTGATTTACGATATTATTTTAGTGTTAGAAACTGAAAATTTAAAATTTATTTAAAAATATTTGGTATTTCGAAAAGGTCAATTATTTTCAATAAAATGTGAATTTGATTATAGAAAAAAAACATTTGGCATTTCTTTTTATTAATGGAATATTATTTATAGGTTTCGGCCTTTAAAAAAGTAAGTATGACTGAATTGACTCTATGATAATAATAAAAAAATATATATAAAATACATATGTACAATTTTAACACCTTTAGAACGGTTATAATTGTCTAATGTTATTTTAATTGCAAATGAACAGGTTATCTGAGATATCAAATAATTATTTTATTGCTGCTTTACGAATATTAATAAATATTCATAAAATATATTAAACTAACAAAGCAAATTTCAAGTTGCCTAAATAGGAAACAAAATGCTAAACTATAAGTGTTGCCAGGTGCTATAAATTTGTTTTGCCTATAAACTTATGTGGGCCATACAACTAAATGAAGGTATACATTAGAATGCTTCGCATTTTATTAAGGCAAAGAATTAACAAAAGTATCTCACTGGAATTTTGATTGAATTGATATATTACGAATTAATTACCAAAATATTTTCGTTCAATTATTTCGCTTCCGTGAACTGAGTCACTTTGTAAACTTTAAACGTTTACAGTAATCTTCCAAGAAGATTGTTTAGCAATGTCGTCTTTTTATTACTTAGAAGAAAAAACTAAGTAAGTTTTATGAATATTAAATTTTTATCGCTTTAGGGAAAATTTATTTATAAATTTTCTAAATTTTTTGTTTTCCCTTAGTGTTTCCCTTATCACAGACACAGTATTTTCAATGGACCAAGGCAAATATTATGAAAATTGTATCAATGAAGAAAGCGCAATTTGTTTTTAAAGAATGTTTATCATTCGAGAAGTTTCTTAAAAATCTTTTGCCATTAAATTGTGTTTATAAAAATCTTTTCCCATTTTCTCACTGGAGATTACCTAGAAATATTGTCAGTTTGACTTCGTACAAGCTACATTAGTATCGCTTGAAAGTATTGCGATTGTCGCACAATACAAATATTGTATTCCAATTATTTTCGTATTGCTTAGCTTGTAGGATAAAATATATATTTTAAATATTTTATATAGACCTAAAATTCCTAAAATTATAATTTTTCTTAAAAAATTTTCATATTTGTCCCTTTTATGTAAATTTTTTGATTGCAAGGCACTCTAATATACATATGTATATTAGGGATTGCATATAAGAGAAATGGACTAAAACTGACAAGTAGCTCATATATCTGTTCAACTGTTTTCATAGTTGTGTGGATAGATCGTCTTAGAAACATGAACTCAGAATATATAAAGACGGTGGGCTGTTTGAAGCATTTTTATAAAAAGTTTTATTCAAGAATAGGGTTGAGAATAGCACTATCTGTAAGTGTACTGTCTCTAAAATGCTTTAAGTTTTGCAACACCAGAATTGGAATCTGTAATTTAATTCATTGCTCATCTTAAACAATTACCAATTAGTGAAGCCAAAGCAAATGTAAACCAATCTGATTCATCACGCACTGCACAGACCAAAGGGGCGAAGATTTGTGGAGGCTTTGATCCTTATAGGAACGAAAGAAAAAAAGATTTCACTATATTTATATATATGAAAAGCTTTGACAAAAAATCTTGTAGAAAAATAATGATTCTGATTGGTCAAATTATGAATGTAAAGGCAAATTGTGAGTTTGTATTTTTCAAGAAATTATAATGCTTAAGTAATACAAATGTTTAAGATTTACATATATTCTGGGTTGTGGTAAGATTCTAAGCCAATAAATAGGGAAATCATAAACCAAAAACCATGCAAAAGTTCCATTTTAAAGCATTTTATTACATAACATGCGATAAAGATGAAACCGAAGAACGTACAATGGTGAAAATTTGAATAAACCATTACATGGTAATAAGAAACTTGGACACACAAATTGGAGATGATCCCCAATTTACCAAACTTTGTTATCTTACTCATAAATGGATTCATGCATTTTTCGTGAGTATTCCATCATTCTGCGAGAATATTTATATGTAGACTAAGAGAAATAGTGGACTTACTACATAATTTATGGTCTATAAACAATAACATAATCTGAAGTACATTCAATTCAATCGAATAATGTGCTCAAATCCTTATTCCGGAGAACAATTTTTTATGATGTCTAGGTGAAACAAAAGAACTATGATAAACAATTTGTTTGAGAGTGTAGAATTAATGGATCTGTTATCGCTATATATCGTTCTACTCAGAATCATATTCTGAATCGATCTGGCTATATCTATTCGTCCGTTCGTCTGTCTGAACGGCGAGTTATCCGACTGGCTGTCTGTACATGTAAACTTTGTAAACAACGGTGTTTTATTTTATATAAGAGGCATCTCTATTAATAAATGGTAATAATCGGTTCATTATTGAACATTTCCTTCATTACGAATGATCAACGGAACGTGGATTAAACCGAAATTTTTACTTAAATATTCATAATAAATCAATTTTTAGAACATATATTGTTTTTGTACTTTTGCCAAATTCCATTTAAAATTTCGTTTGATCGTATATTTCTACAAAATTTTTACCCTATTCTGAATTCATTCTCTTTATTGGAAAAAATTCAGTTTGATGACATTTATAACCCCATTTACCATATCCGTAATCACATTTTATTATATTATGATCTCATTTGATCATATAATTTTTACAAAATATTTATAATATTCTTAATTTAATTCATTCATTAATGAACAAGATCCAAGTCATGAGCGGTCAATTACTTCAAAAAGTCCCAATACAAATGTACCTCGGAATAATAAGTAAAAGAACATAACTCGCTTAAATAAGCATTAAATGAAATAAAATTTATTTTGTGAAACTTTCTCACACAACATCTTTCATTTAATATCTTTCTCTTTAGTTTTTATAGTTCTTATAGTTGATATAGTTCTAATATCTATTTATGCTAAGTACATAATTCCATTTATTTGATTTCCATATGAACTGTTTAAAGAATAATGCCTTTCACTCGTTAGCCGTGTGTATGAGAGTGCTAACGTACAAACGGCAATTCATAAATAAGAACATAAAGAATTTTAAGTGGCGCCACCTTTGGTTAAGTAGTCACATTAAATGACTAAATGCAATACAGTCTCTTATTAGTTTCGTTTGTGCGCATGATTCTTGTCAGTCATTGAATAACCAATTAGTTCTTATTCTTATTATTTTTATCATCAAAGAAATTGTTTTGAATTTTTATTTGAAAATTATCTATTTAATTTATTAGCAAAATACTCGTTATGCAAGAATTTGAATAAAATTTTGATTAATTGCCAAATGAAAACATAAAAAATTATATTAAATTGCATTTTGCAATAAAAAATAAATTAAGATAAATAAAATGATGACTAATTAAAAAGCTGGAAATATTACTTACTACCAGTCAAAAAAAAATAAAATAATAATAAAAGAAAAAGTACACATTTGCAATATGTTTGTAGTAATAAAATCTATTTTTAGTGAACTTAAGTAAATATTAATTATGTATTTCTTTTTATTTGATGCGATAAGCAAATTATTGTTTTTTTTGTGTTTCCTTTTCTTATTTCTTTTGGTTCTCAGAGCTGGTCCATTTGTGTATAAATTTATGATTTGATTGTTGAAAAATATTTTGTTTAATTAATGGATTTTATTATTTCAAATGTTTAAATAAATATTAAAAGAAATTATTTGGTAATTGAAAATATTTATGTTAATATGTATGTATGTAGCTTAAACATAGTTAAGACAATAAGAAAATGATTGTGGAGTAAATTAAAAGAGAAAAAAAACACTTTTCATTAGGATAACATCCATGATTGCGTTTTATAATTGTAATGGTGGAAGATAATTCTATTATTATAATTCTATTATTATAATTATATTTTTTTAAGAATTTTTTTTTATAGATTTACACACAATTAAATGATTGAGTGGAATCATATTTTTGGTTTCATATAACTTTAAAATGAATAACTACAATTTAGCGTTACTTTATATAAAAATAAAAATAACTAGCAAACAAACAAATGAATAAGTATGTTTAAGATTTGATGACATTAATAATCCCAGTTACCATGTTTATGATCACACTTTATTATCCCATTTGATCATATAATTTTTACATAATGTTTATCCTATTCCCAATTTATTCCTTTTATTATAAAATATACTATTTGATGACATTCCTAATCCCATTTACCATGTTTATGATCACATTTTATTATAATATGATCCCATTTGATCATATAATTTCTTTACTCTTATATATTATCATAAATATGATCAAACGGATCCATGACTACCTAAAAAACAATATGATCAAATGATTAATGATTAAATTGAATCATACTTATTATATACAAGAATTTGAATCATATATTGCATTCATTATAATATATTGGTGCAATATGATCGCCACTACCATGTTTTTTGTGTGAAAATATTCTGTCTGCAGACGTGTTGTTTTGTTTCGAATATGACAAAATCCGTTTTAAGTACGCCAGAATATGGTGGATATTTCATCTTATATTATTTTAGATTTAACGGCACTACTGAAAACAACTTAGAAATGATTGAAAAACATTTTTATAATGGCATAATTTCAACTGATATGTCAAAATTTCACTCATTATTCTTAATACTATTAATTTCACTCATTAATTCTTAATATTATCTTATATTCTTAATATAAAAAAGTCACTTTGTCTAATCATTGCTGTGTCTACTTTTAATTATTTTCTCAACAAGTTTTCTATTTGCCTTCTATTAATTTCAATATTCACATTAAGTTGAGATCTTTCTTTTTTCATATTATATATTGTAATTTTTCCTTCTATGTAGCATTCTAACAAAATCAGTTTTTTAAAGTTAAATTAATTAATGTTGTACATCTCTGTCACCAACCACTTTTTGTGTGTTCAACAAAAATTCTCTTGTACATACCAACAACCAGCCGCATGTAAAAAGTTGCAATAAACTATAAAAACTCATATATAGGGTGCATTAACAGTGTTGTCAACTAAATGCTATTAGTAGCGTTCACTGCTAGTTCAAGTTATTATATTATTACAATTTTGAATGAGGCTTAAATTTAATCTATTTTTTGTGAAAGTAGTTTATATTATAAGTTGACAACACTGTAACATAATGCCACATGCAACAAAATCCAATAATATACAGACACACAGCTGATGTTTCAGTAGCAACTATTCACTGAAAAAAAAAAAAACGTTGACAGGAAATCCAACAAAAACAACTCAAAGAAAAACGTGTAAATGCAATACATATAAACATGTATGACAAGAAATGTTTTTTTTTTAGGTTTGAATTCCTGTTACAATGAAGTAAATCGAAAACGATGGCTGTCGTTGTTGGCCATGTGTGTGCGTGTGTATGTTTCTTTTGTGAGAGACATAGAGAAGTGTACTCTCTTCTCTCTTATTTTTAACAACAAATATGAAAAATACAACAAATTTTAATTCGGCCATATTTGTTTTTGGAACTACTCATAAAGTACCATGTATTCCATTGTGTTACAGTTGTTGCTTTTGTTTTTAATTTTTGTTTGTACTTATCATCCATTTCGTTATTCAAGTGGTGGATGATTTTTTTTAATTTCTGATTTTTTAATTTTATAGCATTTTTTTTTTTGAAAAGGATTTTAATTACAAAATAATTTTAAATTGTTTAAAGATTTTAGAGTTGAAGTTAAAATATTTTTTTGTCACAATTTTCTTTTACTGTTTAATAATTCTTTATATATCCCGAACTCAATGTCCACAAATATAACTGTGTAAGTTTAAATGATGCAGTGAAATGGATCTCTTTGTGCTCTACGAGCAGCGTTTGAATTAAATTGTTGTTATGTAGGTTTCAGTTTCTTTGCGCCAACAAATATATATCGTCCTGTAACAAGGACCTCGAAAATGTAAAACTTTTTATAAAAATTGCTTTTTTAGGTTTTTTCTTATAATTTTTTCCCCGTGTTTGATGAACACAATTCTTTATAAGTCAAAAAAATGCAATCAATTTCAGAAGTAATATATTTTATGTGTTTTTACATTTAAACTGAGTAACTTTTCCAAACATACTTTTTGAGGAGCAGAGATTAAAGAGGTTGTAATTTCTGATCTCAATTCTAGATTATTAGTTCAAGATTAAAAATACCTCTGGTAATTTTTATTAAAAAAACGAAGCAAATATTTACAATACAATATTTCAGTATATTCAAAGATGAAGGATATTTTTACGTTTTCTAGTTCAATATATAAATTTTGTTAGAAATTCGAAAAAGGTAAACTAACATACTTTTAAACGACAAAATATTGTAAAAATCAGATAATGGAATTGACCTATATCACAAAACATAGAATTTTGCTTGGGAAATCTCCAGAAGAACACTCGTTTAAAATCTACAAGGTTACCGTCGTCCAGGTAGACCACGATATATATAGATATGATGTACCAGAAGATAACTCCCTTTGTATGGAGAGAAATCATAGGTATTGCCAATGCCCGAAATAGCTCTCCATCTATTTCGGTCGTTGGTAATACCTAAGGAACCATGTTTCTTGTGAACTAATTATTTAAATTACTCAGATTTTATTTTTGTAAATGTGAAAAATAGATTTGAAATTGTCAGAGTTTACGAAAGATCCATTATTTCTTATAGCCAGCATACAATTTTTTTTTTATCAGAATACTTAAATATATGGATACGATAGCAATTCAACAGATGACATAAATATATATATATTTTGATACAAAATTGAAGCCTATTGAAATCGGTATATTATTTCACCGGGTGACCATATATGTGTACTCCACAAAAGGAAAATAAGTAATGAAACTTATTATGCATAACTATTTTATAGGATTTAACATATGCACAAGTTTAATTTAAGTAGGAACTTATTTAAATTGGTCATTTACAAAGCTGTAGGGTATCATATAGTCGGGTTTAAATATTTGATATATTTGCTTAAAAATCGGTTTTAGAAAATTTACGATTTTTACACAATTATGTTATTTATTTTCTTCTTTCTTTTATATTATTCTTTTCATATTTCTAAAACGTTAGCGATAAACTAGTTATCGCTATCGTAAAAAATTTCCATTGTTACAAATCGAAATCTTAAAAAAAAAAATAATAATTTCAATTGTAATTAGAATTTTTAAATTTACAGAAAAAAACTTTATATCTTGAATTTCCAAGAACTGGATTTTCAAGAAGTTCAGAAAGTTTGGACACAAAAGAGGATCAAGATATCCTGATACTTAAATTACCATAAAAATGCTGTTATTAATGCAAACAATATTAATATTTTATTTAAATGTATCAACACTTTAAGTTAAATTTAATAATTTAAACTACAAACCTTTTATTTGATATTCCATTTTATTTTATCAATATCCAGAAACTACCCAGCAAAATATTTGCTTACCTGGTAAGCCA
>JACGTJ010035007.1:0-10820 GCA_014858695.1 Chrysomya rufifacies | reverse complement strand
TCTTTTTGTATTAATAATAATAAAAATTAAAACAAAGGCCACTAAATACGGTTTAATAAATAATAACGAAGGATTATAACCAGACAACTGGGTAAACATTAAAAAAAAACATATTTGAAATATTTTTGTTCCCTACGTTTTACAAAAGCGACATGTGTTATAGTTTGTTGTTCGCTTTATCGAACAGAAATTATAAAGTATTGATTCTATGAGAAAAATTACAATTTTTAAATTTCCCGATTTACAAGGAAATATGGGAATTTAAATTTTTCTGCCAATAATTTCACAAATGTGCTGAGTTCAACTTTTTGTTAAATAAGCTTTTTAAAACTTAATTCTTTTATGTGAATTCAAGAAATTTTCCATTTAAAAGTCTGTTTGAAAAGCATGGATTTTACTACGTGGCAAATAATTTTTGGCAATATGTTTTGCAATGTCAAAAAGATAGTAGGACACATGGTCTGGAAGAAAATAAAATGAAATAAAAGAACATCAGAAATACAAAATTCTGTAGCATCAGCAAATATGTATGTATTATCAGTATTCGTTTGTAATAATAAAAATAAAAGAACAAACAATCGTATGAGGAAAACACACACTCACACACACACTTAAACAAATGAACTTTAATGCCACTTACTGAAGCGTTATGCCACAAAAAAGGCACAAAGGCAGACAAATACGAGAAATCACACAAGTAGACACAATGCGACACAATACTCATACTTAAGTCAGTGAACAGACAAACGCACACAAATTCACACACACACACACACACAAGTACTTAGCATATTGCCACAAAGGACTTGCATATCCTTGTGAAAACAAATACAAACGCCTAAACATATGCAACTCTTTTTACATGAAGCTGCTTAAAATAAACAATATTTTGTGCAAACATGGACTCAAATGGACGAAAATAAAAACCGCAATCGAAAAAGAAACAAAAATTAATAATGGTCCTGCTGTGGCTCTCACTTACATACACATAAACATATACAAACTTGCTAAATGGTTGTTGGTCTTTAAAAAAAAAAATAAAATTATTCAAAAATTAAATAAAAAGCCAAATAATGTCAGTTACAGATGACAGGAATTGTTAGGTGTGTTCTTGTTGTTACTGACATTTGCTGTTGTTGTTGTTGTTGTTCATTTGTTGTGCCGCAAACAAAACGGTTTCGTTTTACTCCTTTTTATATGTCGAATGGAATTCGTGGATATGTTAAATACGCATAATAAATCATTATGGTAGTTCCGGTAAAATGTTGTATTTCCAAAAAAAAAAAAATATTTATTTGGTTGTTTCAAAATCATATTATCTTGTGTATTTTTTTTTGTAACAAAAATGTATTCAGTAGGCGCCAATATTTAATATTCAATTCAATAAATTCTTTTTCACTAGATCTTCTAGAATTACAAATTGACTAGAATCGTTTCTAATTTAGAAAATATTTCTAAAAATTTAGGAAATTTAATCGTTTAATAAGGAATATTATCTTGAAATTAATTTAAGTAAAAACAAGTCAGGCATGCCCGATTATACGAATTCCTACCCCACTGTATGCAAGGTCAAGTACTGCCGTTAACAATTTTAATAGAATTTGTCTTTGTGTCAATCTTGTCTAAACTTTACCGAGATATCAATAAAATTGCGAACATTAAACATTTTATGCAGTTTGATTGCTATTCTGGAAGATCACTTGTATGGGAGCTAGGTAAATTCATGGACTGATCCTTGCAATAGGGTTGGTCCTTGTGCCAAAAGATTTATCTGTGTTAAATTTAAAGATGATGACTTTAAAACTTCGATCTGTTGAGTTTAGACACAAGATTTAGAAGGACAAAAAGACGTTGGAAAGGGCCGACAGACAGAAAGTAATCCTGAGTCGAAAGGAATACTAAAAAAATAGGTGTTCAAGAGTCCTCACATACATATTATATCCTCTACATCTATGGTGGTATAGAGTATAACAAGTAAAAGTGCTATAGTCTGTCAAGCCCCACTAAGCAGTAACACACACCACAGTCTATAACGGAATAATTATTTTTCTTCTTAGAATTAAGATATTTCATTGTACTGCAAAATTTAAATTAAATTTTATAAGGCATGAGGTCTACAAGAAATAGTGACCCAATATACTAACCTGTATGAAATCTCTCCAAGATATAACTCCATTTCTTGTCACTTAAAGCGAGATATATAAGAAACTTATATGTAACAAATTCCTTTAGATTACACAGCTAATAAAACGCATTTATGGGCTTATTAATTATGGGGGACAAGGTGAATCAGTCTATCAACTATGATTAATTTCAACGGGCTTCGTCTATATACTAAAGTTGTAACAACTGCTTGACACAAGAAGTGATTCTGAGATAAATGGTAAACTATAATGTGGAGTCCGTTGAAAACTTTTGTATGTTACAAATATCTTCACAAACTTATCTTACCTTCTCGGAAAACAATACCGGAAAAAATCCACAATTTTTTTAAACATCTCGTATTACTAAAAAAAAAAATAAATGGACAAGTATCTAGTACTTTTTGAAATTTGAACATTTTGGTTAAAAATGGATAAAAACTATATAATCTTACTTATACATATATATAAAAACTCATTCATACAAATTCAATACTGTATGTATTGTCATCTTAAAAATATATTTGTTTTTAATTCTTGTGATTAGGGTTTCAAAAATGTACCTATTTTGAATATGTGATGGGGGTGAGTTAGAGTACCAAGAAGTCAAATTCGGGAACGGTTTAGGAGCTGCCTGGTTTAGTAGCATATTAGCAAATTTAAACTATTAAGTGCACTAGCGAAAACGTAAACTAAAAAATATGTATAGGTTTTCGTATTTGTTCACAATTTTTATATTAATTTATTATTATATTAACGAACGTGACGGGTCCAATTTTTTTACCAAACTTTATTTAATATATATAAAAACATAATATAATAATTAATTATATTGTTACGTTTTTCAGTAATTTCCTTTATATAAGTCCATAATAATAAAATAGTAAGAGTTCAAATAGGCAAAATATTTGATCAAGGGAAAGATTGAAATCTTTAGAAAAGTTATGCTAGTATATATAGCATTAATTAATTCTTATAGATATAGAGGACCTACTCTCACTAGCTTTTTATGCTCATTTCCACACGTAGTCGTGTTTTCTGGTTATAGACTTCTTTTTCATTTTGGAAGCATATTTGCATGGGGGCTATGTGAAATAATGTTAAACTTTATAAATTCTAAGGGATTGCAACAAAACTGCGAAAAAAGTTTTACATGGATTTCTAACGAAGTAAAGAAGAGTTTCAGGGTGCTGTTAAGATCTTTCATGGTTACGATATCGGTATAGGTGCTGCAGTCTATATTATTGACACAGATATTAAGTGTTCTTGTTGACTACTGTGTTTTTTAAGCTGAAATTGTGTTCTAAGTAATTTACTATGTAGACGGCTAGGTTGTTGTTAAGGCTATTGAGTCACTTGTTATTAAATCTAAGCTAGAAGGCAAGTCTGCACTTAGGGAATTGATTGTACATTATAATGTGAGACTATGCTGGGTTTCAGATCATAGTGATATCTTTAGGAAGGTGATTTGGATGATATGGGGAGCAGATTAGATTGTAAACTTTTTAGGACAATTTAGCTAGACTTTGACCATGTTAATTCAAATCTCCTTTTAAGTATGGGCAGATTGAGTCTAAGGAAAATTATTAGTGTCATTACGGACCTTTGTGCGATTAGTGCAATGAACACAAACATTGGCTTACATTTGTAGGCTTTGTGAGGGAGTCGATGAGCTCGAATTCATCGAACCTTGTGTCATTGTCTGGCGCTACAAATTAGCCTGCGTCTATTTTCTTCATCTCTATATTATTATACTTTGAAGTCTCTTAGAGGGATCACAAGGGACCTACAAAGATCGCCTAGCGTATATATTACTTTTAGTAACATCACCCTTCTCTACCCTAAGCTAACTTATCATTGGTGAATATTAAGATAACGGGATTAATTTTTAAGGAAGGAAAAATTGGAAGAAGTTTCAAAAAGATTGGATGTAATTAATAAAAAGCTAGCTAATAAAACAAAATTCTTCATTTCTGACAAAAATCGTTCATGCACCATCACGAATTAGTTAATAAAACATTGTGAAATTATTTATTTGGAAAACTGAAATACAAGTAAACTGAAGCCTATATTCACATAATTGTTCTTAAATACTGCTCATGCATTTTATTATGTTGCTGTGATTTTTGTTTTAAAATTTGTAATACTTTGTTGCATTGAAATGTAAAATATTTCAACAATTTAAGTAAATGTTAAAACTAAATTGTTTTTATTTTGTTTTTCATTTTGGTTTGTATAACATTAAAGTGAAACCGAAATCAATTGTAGCTGAAACCTATAATCCAACCACTGTAATAGTGTAACATTCAATTAGTAAAATTGGCACTTGTACTTCTCTAATTGGCAATTTTGCCATAACGATATCCTTTTGCCACTAAAGTGGCGAACAATTTTAAATTAATTTAAAATTTACTTACATACAAATTCAAATGCCAAAAGCAACACATACACACACACACTTTCAATACATACAACTCTTGAATAAACTCACAAATTCTGTGCCACAGCATATGGAGGCGTCAATTAGTGGTTGGCGTATCAGACCAACAAGAACTTGAGGATATTTAAGTGAAGAAATTTTGTTAAAAACTTTCAATTGAAATACAAACATTATTCGACACTGATTGCCTTCGAATTCTTCATCTGCTTGTGTGTTTGGCAAACAACTTGAGTATTTCCGTTTTCTTAACATCATCATTTGTATGTTGGTTTGTATTTGCATTGTTTTGTGTGGTTTGTCTTTAAACCATTTTTTTCCATTTTTTAAAAGTGTGATAAAAAAACATAATTTTTATTACATTATTATTTCTTACTTGCAATTGCCAACCATCAGCAGAGGATGCTTGAAGACAATCCAATGTTAGCAATAAATGTTAAATTGTGGAAATATTTTTCAGTCATATTTCCGGGTCGTGGCAATCATTGGCGTGTTTATGCTTTTGTATTGCCCGTCTGTGTAATGAATGCAATGCAATTTGTCTATTTATTTCGTATGTGGGGAGATTTGACGCCATTTATATTGAATACGTTTTTTGCGGCCGCTATATTTGATGCTCTATTGCGGACGTGCCTTGTCATTATCAATCGGGATAAATTTGAAGCATTTATTCTGGAACTCTTGTCATTGTATAAAGAAATTGAAGTAAGTGTTTATTTTTATTTTATTTTTGTATTAAGTAATTGCTTAGTGGGAGTAGTATTGATTGTGTGCTAGAGCGAATCAATTTAAAATAAATATTTAAATTAGTTGATATTTATTTGAGCAATTGTTATGTAAATATTTTTCCTATATATAAATACATTATATTGGTGGCATGAAATGGGTATATTCCATTTTAAACTAGCAAATTACTTCCTAAAAGAAATAATGATCTGTAATGTGCTGCCAGTTGTTGTTAAAAACGGTGCGATAAACAATTTCGGGTATATAATGCAATCTATTTTTAAGGCAACGATGACCTGTTCGAATTTGGTCCAAATTAAATTTGGCAAGAAACTAGGATTCTATTAAGCGAGAAATGAACGGAAGATTCGGTCTAGTGGTAATGTGTTACTTGAATATTTGCAGAGAGATCTAAGAGAGAAGCTCACTCGGTTTCTAGTATATTTACTGAAGTTTTGGACATTTCAGTGTCTTTGGATTGGCTTATATATGCAGAGTTGGAAAATGGAAATTTATCATCATTTGTCAGCAAGAAAAATTCTTCATCTTTCTGTTATTGAGATATAATTCGATAACCTTTCCGGAAGTAAGGCATTCTAGCGTAGTTAAGTTAAAATTATGATTGCATACGTTTAC
Source organism: Chrysomya rufifacies (assembly GCA_014858695.1). Lineage (NCBI taxonomy): Eukaryota > Metazoa > Arthropoda > Insecta > Diptera > Calliphoridae > Chrysomya > Chrysomya rufifacies. The sequence goes on along the minus strand of JACGTJ010035007.1, from coordinate 4,880 downwards.
TGATATGGTTTCTGGGACATCAGGTACGAAACTGTATCCTGGTTCCATAAGTTGTTGTCTTCATCTTTCAGTTATTGAGATATAATTCGATAGCCTTTCCAGAAGTAAGGCATTCTAGCGTAGTTAAGTTAAAATTATGATTGCATACGGTTACTAATATGGTTTCTGGGACATCAGGTACGAAACTGTGTCCTGGTTCCATAAGTTGTTATGGTCAATATTAATGGTACACATTCCGAAATTCCAATAATTGACTTCTGTGAATTATTAAATATGCTTTGAAATTTAAGAACCACTCAATGAACTTAAACCTTGTTGTATTTTTGATATGGTATGGATAAAGCTTCTTATAATCCATTGTATGAGTTATCCTCTTTAGGTAAGAAAGGGAAGAAATAATGTTGTATACGTTGTTCGGGCAGGTGCAGCTTTTATATCCCAAATTGCTTGAATGGCGTTATTTTGATGAATCTCTTGAGACTTGTCGAAAGTCCGTCCAGAAACCTTTTAATGAAAGCCGATTTTTAAGATATCTTAATAAAGCTCAACACAAAATAAGGATTTTGTTATAAGGATTTTACATAGTTAAATCGGAATGATTCCTTTTAATGTTATAGACACCTAAAATAGGTGTGTAATCTAACGAAATTTGGTACATATAAGTTTTTATATACATTAGTTTATATGTCATAGCATAGCTCTCATAGAAAAGTTCCTTCCAAATTCTTGATATTCTATGGATAGTATCACAATTTTGGTGATATATTATGTTATTTTTGTAAAACTTTTGTTGAAAGAACGCAAAGAACGTGAGATAACACAATGGGTTTGTCTGGAAGTGTTCTGCCTTATTGCTATAAAACCTTTTAATCTACATACATAATAATTTTCTAAAGATCTTAAAACAATTTAAAAAATATATTTTATTTTATAGCTAAGTAATGATGTTTATGCCAACAATATCTTAAAAGACGCCACCATATCAGCCAGGAAAGTATCAATTTTCAATTTAACAGCATCCTTTTTTGATATTGTAGGAGCTTTAATATACCCTTTGTTGTGTGACGGTAGAGGTATGTATACACTTATTTTGTATCTTATTAATGTGTATACATTGCTAAACAATTGTAAAGGATAACTATTTATTGCTTGCTTTTTTTCAGTACATCCATTTGGTGTTGCTTTACCGGGTGTCGATATGACTGCATTTCCAGTTTATGAAATCTTCTATATAATACAATTTCCAACACCTTTAATTTTAACAGCTATGTATATGCCATTTGTTAGTTTATTTGCATCTTTCGCTATGTTTGGTAAATCGGCTCTAATGATTTTACAACATAAACTTAAGAGAATTTGTGCGAAGAATAAAAGTGAAGTGGAACAGTTTGAGGATTTAAAAGAATGCATTGCATACTATAATCGTTTAGTTAGGTAAGTGAGAGAAGAAATTTGTAAAATTTATTTAAATTCTATAAATATCCATATGATTTTTGTATTTCTCAAAAGTAATTAGAAATTATACTCAGTGAAGAAATTTTCACATACCCAAATATAAATCCAAGTGATATGGAATAGTGAAGAGTGATTATCCTTGATGAAATGTGTCAAGCCTTTAAAAGAGAGTTGGTTTGCTTAAACGTATTATGAACAGTTTTCTTTTTTTGGGGTTATCGACCTTGGGATCTTCAGTGTAAAAGTCTTACATTAAGTATTTTTCTTATAATCAGCAGATTGTTTTGAATCATTATGTTGTCGATTTATGCAACAATGTATACAATTTAAATACTGACGTTTTGATTAAATAAAACGCTACTAAAAGAACACCGTTGTCGATATCGCCTGGTTATTTTTTGTTCAGCGTAAATATAGTTTACAAACCAGATCAGTGTCAATTCCATTCTGAACTGAAATATAGTTGTCTCCAGTTTAGGGCTCGATTAGATTTTATAAAAGAAACTAAGTTTGAATTTGAATTGTTTTATTTAAAATAAATAAATGATTTTTAAAACACCAAATAGAATGGAATTATAGCAGTTATATAGAGGGGAGCCTCTTCAGTTTATTGAAATCCCATCCTTACAATCACTATAAATGTTTCTCTCTTTAATGATTTATTTTAATTTCGTCATTCAATACAAGATCTTTGGTCAATGAAGAATAAAACGCCGATTTTTTTTCTAATATTCTACTATCTAACAGTCAGTCTAAAATTTCATCTTTATATGTTCCTGCGTTTCATATTTATGACATATTATGTACTAATATGCTCCAAAATTACAGATTTTCATGGCTTTTGTGTTCCATAACTTACTTATTTATAATCCATAATCTAACAAATCTTATATAAGAAATATTTGTGCCATACTTCGTGTTCCTAGCTCATCCCGTGCGATATATATCGTTTTCAACAGATAGACAGACGACTTAGAATCTTACCAGGACCCATAATATATACATATTGGAGTCTTAGAGGAATATTTTAACTTGTTAAAAACCGCATGACAAACCCAATATATTCTCCATTAGTTTTTGAGGGTGAGTATAAAAAACAAATCGGACACCTACCGCAAAGTATATACACAGAATCACTTATAGACTTGATTTAACCTTGTTACTTAAAGTACAGTTCGCAATTTTGAAATAGGGATGAAAGCTATTTAATTGGTTTTAATTACAACCCCTCACGAAACTTCCCTAAACGATTTAACGGTATTCATCCGTTCTTTCTTCGTCCGTTAATTTAAACACATAGGTCGTCTTAACTGTCGAAGTGTGTGAAATATTGAACCGATTTAAGTGAAATTTATAAGTAAACTTGTATATAAAAGTTGTATGGTTAAAACATTAATTTATGGAGCATATTCGTATGGGTCCTAGGTAAAATAATGAACCGATAATGACGTATTTTAATAGAATTTGTTCTTGTGCGAATTAAATTATTGGTGTCTAATCTAAAGGCGATAGTTTCAAAACTCTGGACTAGGATTTTGCATAAGTGGTTTACATTAACAGCCAGCTATTCATCAAAACGTTTGGATATTAATACAGAAAGTGTTTCTGAATCGAATGGTATACTTAAGGATGGATATTTTGGATTTTTTTCTCCGTGAAGCGTCAGCAAGACATCTAAACGGATGGAAATCGAACAAGAAAGTAATTCTGAATCGTATGGTATACTAAAGGATGGATATTTTATATTTTTTCTCCGTCAGCTAGCCATCTAAATGGATGGACATCGAATAAGAAAGTGATTCTTAATTGAATTGAATAGTATATTTAAGGAGGAATATTTGGAATTGATTCTCCAAGTTACAAATATTAACTTTTTTAAATTTTAATCCATTCTATGAAACTGTTTATAGTTTGGAATCGCTTTAGGGAATACACACTAATTTCTGTAATGTAAATGAAAAACTTATAATGAAAGTTAAATATAAAATTCAATAATTATATAAATATTTATAATCTTTATCCTTAGTTATATTAAGAACTTCAATTCTCTCGTTACGTACATTGTCTTTGTTGAGTTTTTGCTATTTGGGGCCATCATTTGTTCTCTATTATTTTGCATGAATATTGTAAGTTTTGAGCAAGTGATGATGGAAGTGAATTGAAATGATTAATTCATCATGATTAATTCATTTATCTACTTTTAGATAGAAACATTTACTCAAATTATATCAATAATAATGTATATATTGACCATGATGTATGTACTGTTTACGTATTATTGGCATGCAAATGAAATGTTAATAGAGGTAAGAGTTGAAAATCCTTATTAAATCAAAAGACAATTTTAATTAAAATTTCAATCAATTTCAAAAATATTTCATGTTTGTGTATAATTATAGAGCATCAAAGTGTCAGAGGCTGCCTACTCTGTGACCTGGTATTATGGGAGTAAACGTTTTCGTAAAACCTTATTATTGTTCATAATAAGAACACAGAAACCTTTACAGGTAATTTAACTTAACAATCAAAATTATAACATAAAATATTTATTTACATATTTAATTATCTTATCTTCAAAGATAATGGTTGGCAACATATATCCCATGACTTTGGCCACATTTCAATCTTTGTTGAATACATCTTACACGTATTTTACCATGTTGCGGGGTTTGTACAATCAGTAAATAAATGACTTTGGAATGGTTTTGTTTTATGGCCTGCAACTAAAATGGAAAATTGAAATTATGTTATTATGATTAGTTTGCCATCATGAATTTTATTGTTAAACTGTAATTTATGCAAGTTTTTCTCACTTTCACCAAGTAGCAAAATTTTTAAGTATTTAGATTTCTTGTAATAAAACTACAAGAAATGAAAATAGCACTTTCAAATTTGTTTCTAGCACTAAAACTAAATAAACGTTTATAATAACGAGACTCAAATTGTTTTATTTGAAATTTTTCCGTTTTAAAAATGAAACGTAACGTAAAAATTACAATAGAAAGGTGAGAAACTGCTACTTCTTTAAAAGTATTCTATTTGTACAACATATTTAGAACAGAGCCGAAAGCACAATTCACAATTTAAATTTTTTGCTGTATTCTTGCTTGAGAAAGAAATACACGTAGACAATTTAAAATAAAATCGTTTATGTTTAGTTTTGATAGAGCTTTACGCGATCAAACTGTTTATGCATTTTCTAGATCGATTGATCTTTGGACATACACTTATAGAAGGAAAAGAAATGTAGTATCGATGCTAGATAGAAAAACATATATTATATTTTCTTTTATAATTTTTCAGAATATAATGTACTTTTTTGATCGATATTACATCAACTTTGTTGTTAGTACAAAAATTCTGTTATGAATTTTGACTTTAAATTGAAGTAGATACGATCAAGAAGTGAATTAGGACTGAACTAG
>JACGTJ010034940.1:0-10967 GCA_014858695.1 Chrysomya rufifacies | reverse complement strand
TCTAGTTCAGTTCTAGTTCAGTTTTACTTTAGTTCAAGGGAAGTATTGTTCTAATTCAGTTCTACCTCAGTTCTAATTTAGTTCTGGTTAAAGTCTTGTTTAATTCTAGTTCAATTCATACTCAGTTTTGGTTCAATTCTTCAAATTGTAAAACTTTTGTAAACAAAATTAAAGTAACATTATAAAGTGGAATCCAATATTTCAATATTTACATAAAACTTATGAATGTGTTAAGTAGCTTTCGAGATATTAGTTCAATTAATGAAAGTATTTGGAATTTGAATAATGAAATTAGTATTAAATTTTTCATGATTTTATTATAAAATGAAAATTTTATATCGTTTGATTTTCCAGATCCTATTATATATTTATAATTCAGCTTCAGTTATAACTTTTGATGATTTCTTTGTATTTTTCTTTATGTAAAAATTCACAAAATTCAATTTCAACACTTTTTGTTTAATTCAATTCTTAGGTAGCAATTTTTAATTTATTTCCTTTTGCTTTTTCAAAAAAAAAAAATTTAACAAACATTAAAATTTTCAACTAGAAATTTAATGTTCCATAAATATTGTCATTTGTCTTTAATTTTCTGTTTAAGTTTCTCTTTGTTTCATATTGCGTTACCTCTCACACACATCAAAGTTAAATTTAGCGACTTTTACGGTTTTTTTTACATTTTTTTTTTTGCAGAACTATAATTTTTTATATATTTTATAGCAATAATGTTAAATTGAAATAATAAAATTTAGAAAAAAAAACAAGCAACAAATTTTTTGTCTAACCATAAAAACCACAGACAGACAGCAGGAAAAAAAGTGACAACAAATTAGATTTTTTTTAATAAAAAAAGGCGGCAAAAATAGAAGCTTTTAAAATGATATAAAATAAAAATTTTTAAATAATCATAAATTTATAAAAATTGTTGAGAATTAAAAGATAATTTATTTATTCATTTAGCAAAAAATAATAATGTTTAAGAAAAAAAAAATAATAAAGTTTTTAATTTAAAATGTTTTTCGAACCAAAAGCTAACAAATGATCGCAGATTTTACTCTTTAATAAAGAGTGATTAAATCAATTAGAGATCCCAAGAAGAGAGAGGGTTCTTTAATTTTGGAAATAATGAACATATTTTAAGTTATTCCACATTTAGTCGGATCAGTTTTCAGCAAAATAAGAAATTTTTGCTATATGATTATATAAATCAAAAAAAGAATCAATAGAATTTCGTAATCACATTTATTTCGTGTAACAAGATCAATTAAAGGAATAAGTGAGAGAGAAAGCTATAAGCTTATAAGCATCAAATTTTTTTTCGAAATAACAAATATACACAAAGCTGTTATATTTATATGAATAATACAAAATTTATATAGAAATCAAGATCATTATTGGAATCCTATGAGACTTCTTAAAGTGGAAAAATGATCTTGATTATACAAATTCAAAGGAATCGAAAGAATTTCGTAATCAAATTTATTTCGTGTAACAGGGATAAGTGAGAGAGAAAGCTAAAAGCTTATAACGATCAAATTTTTTTCAAAATAAGCTTTGAATAAAAAAATTATGTATAAATATTATATTTATATGAATTATATATAATTTATAAAGAAATCAAGATCATTATTGGTGACCTATGAGTCTTCTGAAAGTGGAATAATGATCTTGATTGATCATAGTTACCTTACGTAGAGAAATCTAAAGTCATTCAAGATCAAAGGATTTCATAGATACATTTTGCTTTGCTTATAGTTTTATACATCAATGATCAATCGAGATCAATAGCTATGATCCATCAAGATCAACAACTATGATCAATCAAGATTATTAACTTAAACTCAATTGGTTATATATTAAAAATAATGAAAATATTTGAAATTCTGTTAATTTTTCATATTGGAATCTAAGACCTATCAAGATCACTAACGTAAACAGAAAGAAATTTCTAGATCCTTTTGAATTTCCCGATATTTTTCTATATCAATCAAGATCATTAACTAAGAGAGAGAGAGAGAGAGAAAGAGGAAGAGAGCAAAATGTTTAACAATTCAAAATTTGTTTACATCTCTCAAACAGTATGAACAACTAAGAGAGGGAGAGAAAAAAATGTGTTAAAAAAAAAGATCATTGCTCACCTATGATCAATCTTGATCACTACGGCTAAAAGTGGAAGAGAGAAATATGTATAGAAATTGAAAATAAAGTTCACTCTGTTATAGTTTCCATAAAATTTGTGAAGAAATCTTTAAATATTTTGAACATTTTTTTCACCATTCATAGAAAAAGATCAAGCGAGATCAGTAACAGAGAAATTCATAGATTCCTTTTGATCTAGATCAGGAGCTAAGAAATTAAAAATAATGTTTAATCTCTTATGATTTTCAAGAAATTTGTATAAATTTTTTAAATTCTGTTTGCTTTTCTTATAGAGAAAGATCAATCGAGATCAGTAACAGAGAAATTCATAGATCCTTTTTGATCTAGATCAGTAGCTAAGAAAATGGGCATGTTTAACAATTAAAAATAATGTTTACTCTCTTATATTTCTATGAAATTTGTGAAGAAATTTGTATAAATTTTTCAAATTCTCTTTACTTTTCTTATAGAGAAAGATCAATTGAGAACAGTAACGTGACAAACAAAAAATTTGTAGATCCTTTTTAATTTGTTTACAATTTTATATGATCAATGATCAATCAATATCAAGAACTAAAAGAGTCAGAAAGCTTAATAATTCAAAATAAAGATAATTCTCTTATGATTTTTCCATACCTTTGATCAAGCTAGATCATTAACTAAGAGAGGAAAAGAGAAAAATTTAGAACAATTAAAAATTATGCTCATCATCTTATGATTTCTAAGAAATTTTTATGAATAAATCTATATAAATTTTTGAAATGAAGAAAATTAGACAATTTGTCTATAACAAGAAATAACTTCCATTAAAAAGCTTTTGAAAGCTTAATATTTTGTTTTAATTACGATCTTGTTACAAATCTTTGAGGGGCTAACAAATATAAGAAATTTTAACTAAAAAATTTAACAAAATCTAACAAAAGTTGACATTTTTTCCATAAACATAATAAAACCAATTAAAAAAAGAAAATGAAGAGCTTTTGAAAAGATCACTTATGTGTATCAGTGTAAATGTGTTAAGATTCATAAGATATGATCTTGTAAGATAATTTCTTTTATTAGGGTATGTAGGGTATTCTTATCTTATATTAAATGCAGTTAAATTTTTCTTTTTGATATAATTAAATCATCATCTTTCATAAAAAAATTCTTTGTTCTTACACATCTTACATGTAAATTTTGTATGTGTAACTGATAAACTTTGCATGTTGATAAGAAAAAAAAAATTGAGCTTGTTTAATTTCTTCAGATCTTAAAATGTAAAAAGCAAATATTTGTTTAATAAATATTTTAATAAAAAAAATAAAACAAAAAGTTAAATATTGCTTAATATTAATTAAGTTTGTCATAAAACAAATGAAAGAGATTTAAGATTTTAAAGATTACTAGTAAAGAAAAAGCTTTTATAAAAAATATATAAAAAACTTAAGTTGGACAATAAATTTTTAAAGTTGATGCTGGATTTTTAACAATAATTTTCAAAATTTCTGGTAAAAAAGCTTTTTCTCTCACTAAATAAAAAAAGCACTAGTAAAGAAAAAGCTTCCATAAAAAAATATATAAAAATTTATGTTAGACAATAAATTTTTTAATTTGATGTTGGATTTTTAACAATTATTTTCAACATTTTCGGTAAAAAAAAGCTTTTTCTCTCACTAATTAAAAAGCTTTTTTGTAATATGTGAAAAGCTTTAATATAGGATAGAATTAAGACGACAACTTACAAAATTTGTGGTAAGAAAAGCTTCTTTTTCGCTAATTAAAAAGCGTTTTTGCATAATATCTAAAAAGCTTAATAAAATTAAGATATTGAAGACTTCCTCAATTTGTTTGTAGGATTTTTATTTTCAATTATTACTTATTTTATTTAAAAAAAGCTTTTTTTAGAAAATATTATGAAAAGCTTAATATAAACCAGATATTATGGTATAGATCTTTAAATTTTTCATTGAATTTTTCATTATTAATTAATTTTAAAGATTTTGGGCAAAAACAAGTTTTCTTTTAAGATATTTGTGTATTATATGAAAGCTTTAAAATACAAAAAGCTTAGGATAAGTAAAACTTTTTAAATTTGTTCCTGTTTTTTTTTTGTTTAATTTCAATTAATTCACAAAAATTATTATTAACTTTTTGAAAGTTTTATAAAAGCTTTTTTTTTTTTTTTGAAAATAGTATAAAAACCTGAGCATAAACAGGAAAATCTAAGAAAAAATTTTAAATTTTTTGTATGGTATTTTTCTTTATTTATAAATTTTTTAACAAATTCTCCAAAAAAGCTTCTTTAAAATTAGTAAAATATATGAAAAGCTTTAATATATAAAGAGCTTAATAAGTAATTGTTTTAAAACTTTACGCTGGACTTTGTTATTTTTCATTAAAGTCCAAAATTTTTTTACTTTTTATTAGTAAAAAAGCTTTTTTCTTTACTTTTTATTAGTTTAAAAGCTTTTTTCAGAAAATATTATTAAAAGCTTAAAATTAACAAGAAATTTTTAGACAAATATTTAAATTATTTCAATGAATGTTTAGTTATTCAATAATTTTGAAAATTTCTAGCAAAAAAGCTTCGTTTAAAAAAAAAGCTTTTATATAAGAAAACTTTAAATATAGGAAAAGATATGTAAAATTTTTGAAACTTTTTTAATTAATTCTCAAAATTTATTTACTCTTTAAAAGTAAAAAAGTTTTTTTTTTTTGCAAATAATATTAAAAGCTTAAAATTAACAAGAAATTGTTAGTTAAATGTTTAAATTTTTTCATTGAAATTTTAATTATTCATTAATTTTTAAAATTTCTAGAAAAAAAGCTTTTTATAAGAACACCTTAGAAGAAAACTTTATATATAGAAAAAGGTTAAGATATGTAAAAGTTTTAAAACTTTTCCTTAATTTTAATAAATTCCCAAAATTTCTTTACTTTTTATAAGTAAAAAAGCTTTTTTCCAGAAAATAATATTAAAAGCTTAAAAATTAACAAGAAATTGTTAGACAAATACTTACATTTTTTTCATTGGATTTTTAATTATTCATTAATTTTGAAAATTTCTAGCAAAAAAAAGCTTCTTTTTGTATAAAAAAACTTTTATTTTATTAAATATTTAAAAAGCTTTTGTACCAGAAAAGCTTAAGATAAGTAAAAATTTTAAAAAATTTCACTGGGTTCTTTATTTTTAATTAATTCTCAAAATTTCTTTAAGTTATTTCTTCTTAACTGTTTTCTTTTGCAACAAGTGCAGCTGCTGTCTGTTTAAATTTGTACTTATAATACAAAAATTTAGAACGAGCACAAATAAAAGGAATTCTACCGTAACTCTTCCATCTTACTCAATTTCAGAAAAAACGATCCTTTTTTTTCTTTCTTTCTTACTTGCAATTTAATTAAAAGGCGGTAAATCCAATTAAATGTTGAAATAACTCTCTTACTTTTTTGTATTTTTTGTTTTTTAAACTTTGAACATATAAAGCTTTCGCTTTTTATGTTAACTTGACCCAATTAGTAAAATAAAATTTAAAATCTTTAAAAAAATATGTATGTAGAGAGATACCAGCAAATGTTTATATACACAAATATTGAACTTGATTTTAAATGTCAGATTATGGCGCCTCCTGTGGTTTTTTTGAAAACGTATACAGAAATGATGAACAGCAAAGCTTAAAGCTTATTACGTTTTGGCGGCTTTGTATATTTGTGTTTGTTAAACTTAAATATATTTGAAATCGATAAGGTTTTTTTTGTTTTTGTGTAAGGAGTATTTTAGGTTTCATTGTTGTTTTTTTTTAGATTTTTAATTTTAGATTTCCTAAGAAATTGATTTTGGTTTTTGCCCAAAAATTCTTTGTTATTTGTTTGTGTTATACAGAAGTTTCTTTTTTCCTTTTTTGGTGTTTGTCATTAGATAATATTATAGAAATGTCAAATTTTATGAATTTATGATTTAATTGTTTGAAATTAATATATTTATTTGCTTTTTAAAACAATTTGTTATAAGAAAGCTTTAGAAAATATAAGCTCTATTCATGAGTTAAACAAATTTTTAACTTTTATAACAAAAATGTTTAGAAAACCAACAACATATTTTGAAATCTTATAAATTTTGGGAAAAAAGCTTTTTCTAAAACTAAGATATTCTAAAGCTTTTCTGAATATGAAAGCTTTTTCGATTTGTTAAAGCTTTAGTAAAGTAGTAAACATTCGTTTATAAAAAGGCTTTACCAAACATACACATGATCATTTCTATAATACTTTCCTTTTAAAAAACAATATTTTCAAAAAAGCTTTTCAAAAGGCAGTTTTTAGCAAAAGTATTTTTTGACTTTTTTGTTTTTTAAACTTGGGCTAACTTTTTTCCAAACCTATTACAAAAATATTTAAATAAAAGCTTTCAACGAATACTTTTTTGAGCGAAGATATTTTACAGAAGTTTAGCAAAAAGCTTATGTTAAAAGCTTTCTCTTAAAGTCTTCATAATATATCTTTATTTGTATCAATAAAAAGCTTTATTGCCAAACATTACTATTAAACTTAAAATAAAACTTTTTCCAACTTGTTTAAAACAATATTTTAAGAAAAGCTTTTAATGAAATAATTAGTCAGCTAATGTACTTTATAAAACTTAAAAAAAAAATAAAAATCTTAACAAATATGTTCTTAAAACGTTTGAAGCAAAGATTTTTGCGAAATAATTTTAAGCAAAAATATTTTGTAAAATTTTAAAAAAAGCTTTCTCTCAAAGCTGTAATATAACATAAATTCGCTCTTTGCATATAAACAGCCTAATTACCAAACAATTCGATTAGCTTTTAAAGCAATAATTTTTTCAGTAAAATAATTTCATGAATGTTTTGTAAAAAGCTTGTGCTAAATTTTTAACAAATCTATTATGAAAATATTTCTATAAAAGTTTTGAACAAAATGCTTTTTTATTAAAAGTATTTTATATGAATTTAAAAAAAAAGCTTTGCTTAAAAGTTAAACATATTTGTTATTATTACAGAAAAGATTTTTGAGAGCAAAAAAGGTTATTGAAAGCTTTTACAGCTTAAATTAAAAAGGGATTATTGAAAGCTTTATTTGAGCAAAAAGCTTTATTACCAAAGGCTTTTCACAAAAATTTAAAAAAACTTTGATTTAATCTTAAAAATATTTGTTTTTATTTCAAAAAAGATTTTTGAAAGCTTTAGATTCCTAACCACAGGAAAGATGTTTAAAAGCTTTTAAAGTTTAAATTCAAATGGGATCATTGAAAGCTTTATTTGAACAAAAAACTTTTTTAGCAAAAGCATTTTACATAAATTTAAAAAAGCTTTGACTAAATTTTTAAAACATTTGCTTTTATTTCCATAAAAGCTTTGAACAAAATGCTTTATCATTGAAAGTATTTTATATGAATTTAAAAAAGCTTTGCCTAAAAGTTAAACATATTTGTTATTATTTCAAAAAAGATTTTTGAAAGCTTTAGATTCCTAACAACAAAAAAGGATTATTGAAAGCTTTTACAGCTTAAATTAAAAGGGGATTATTGAAAGCTCTATTTGAACAAAAAGCTTTTTCTACCAAAATCATTTTACATAAATTTAAAAAAAAAGTTTTTACTAAATATTTAAAATATTTGTTCTTATTTCAAAAAAGATTTTTGAAAGCTTTAAATTCCTAACTACAAAATAGATTTTTGAAAGCTTTTAAAGTGTAATTACAAGTGGGATTAAAGTTTTATGTTTAATATTTAGCCATTCTATTTGAAATTGTTTAAATTTCTAATTTCTCTAAAAGATTTTATAAAAGCTTTTAATTACAAATATGCTTATTAAAAGTTTAGTTTGTTAAAACTTTCACTTAAACTTAAGTAATTTGCATTATTTATTAATCATTTTAAACAAAATTTTGTTAATACTTAAATAGTATTTAAAATGCATTAAAATGAGCCAAAAACAATCTATGGATTTTTCAAAGATCTTCCTCCATTTTATCTCTGTTTATTACAAATTTCCTATTTAAAAACTAAAACCCAACTGGTGGTATATAAATTGAATTATTTTTATGGTTTAATGATGACCATGACTAATTTTTTGGTTAATTATAATAAACACAAAAATTTTGAGCAAAAGATATTTTGAAAAAAAAGCATAAAATTTATCAACCTTAAAAAAAAAAATAATTAAGAAAATAAAAATTGATTTTGATATGAAAACCAATTAGGAAGAGATTGTGATTGAATTTTGTCTGTAAGTTAATAACAATTAAGAAATGCTCTATTTAAAATGCCTTGACTATAAAAGCTTTAAAAAATAATAGAAAACAATTTACTTAATAATGCTTTAAATAAGCTTTTAAAAATATATTTTAAATTATTAAGTTATAACAAGAGATTTTTGTTTATTTATAAAAGCTTTTTCTTTATTAACAAAAGCTTTTTGTTTATAAAAAAAAACATATTTTTGTTTAATTTTAGAATAAGCTTTTTTTTTGCTATAAACAAAATCTTTTTTTTTACAAAAACGTTTGAGTTTATTAACAAAAGTAAAAGCTCTTTTGATTTTTAACAAAAAGTTTGTTGGTTCATTAACAAAAGCTTTTTTGTTTACAATAAGTAAAAGCTTTTTAGTTTATTACTGAGTTTTCTAGCAAAAGTTTGTCTGTTTCTTTATTTTAACAAAAGCTTTTTTGTTTATAAACAAAATATTTTTTGTTTAATTTTAGAACAAGCTTTTTTGTTTGCTATAAACAAAAGTTTTTTTTTGATACTTAACAAAAACTTTTTAGTTCAATAACAAAAGCTTTTCATGATAAGCAAAAGCTGTTTTGATTTTTAACAAAAAGTTTTTTGGTTCATTAACAAAAGCTTTTTTGTTTATAATAAATAAACGCCTTTTTAGTTTATTATTTAGTTTTCTAAGAAAAGCTTTTCTGTTTATTGTAGGAAAAAGCTCTATCTCTATATATAAGAGCTTTGAATTTCGAAAACCTTTTACTTAACAAGAAAAATTTGACTCTTAAGAGACATTTTTTCAAAGTCATTTCATGTTAATTGAAAGAAAATATTGTTGAAAAAAACTTGTTTGTTTTTTAGAAAAAAGCTTTATAAATATTTTTTCTTTCGAATTCTTAATTCCAATGTTTGGACTGAATTTCATGTATGTTTAACAAAAATAATGAAATGTTAAATAATTAGGCTAATAAAAGCTTTATTTTTTTGTAAAAGCTGAGTAAAGTTCTTTTTTTATTATGCTTTAGTTATATAAATTCTGGTTCAGTTAATGCAATTTTAAGAAATAGTACACAAATAAAGCTAATAAGCTTTTGAAAAATACATTTTAAAACAAACATTTTCAAGCTCTCAACAAAAGCTTGTTTTGTTTATTAATAAAACTTTGTAGTTTCTTTTGAATTTTTTATTTTTAAAAGCTTTTATCTCATACATTATGATATATGAAAAAAAAATATGCTACTGAAAAGCTTTTGATAATACATTTAAAGTTAAGAAGTATTAAACTGCAATAAAAGCTTTTTACCCTTAAAATTTTATATTTAAGCTTATGACAACACATTTTAAAGCAAGAACTATTAAGCTGCTATAAAAGCTTTCTTTTTACCTAAAACTTTATATTATTCTGAACTGTTTTATAAAAAAAAGCTTTAATAGCTAAAGTTTCTCCTATCTTATTAAAAAGCTTTAACCTAATACTTTATGTTGTATGAAGAATTCTGATACCAAAAAGCTTTTGAAAATACATTTTAAAATAAAAAGTACTAAGCTGCAATACAAAAACTTTATAAAAATTGTATATTTAAGCTTATGAAAACTCAGTTTAAGACAAGACCTATTAAGCTGCAATGAAAGCTTTCTTTTCAGCTAAAACTTTATAATTTTCTAAAATTTTTCATTGTAAAAAGCTTTAGCAGCAAACGTTTTACTCTTAAAGGAATAACTGTCAACGTTATTGTATGTTAATTAAAGCTTAATTTTAAGTTTTAGAAAAAAGCTCAATAATTAATTTTATTGTTGATTAAAATATTTTGCAAGATTTACGGTTATCAGTAGGAAATATAAATTAAGTTGCAATAAAAGCTTTCGTTTTACCAAAATCGTTATAATTTTCTAAAATTTTTATTGTAAAAAAGCTTTAACAGTTAAGGTTTTATGCTCAGAAAAAGAACTTTAAAAGCTTTGATATGTTAATTTAAGCTTAATGTTAAGTTTTAGGAAAAAGCTCAATAAATAATTTAATAGCAAATTAAAATATTTTGCAAGATATACAGTTATCTTTAAGAGAAAAAAAATATAGCTTTAAAGCTCAAGGTTTATTTAGAACTTTTTTTATTTTAGAGTTAATGCAGAAGGTAGCGTAGTTTTTTTTTTACAAAATTTATATTTTTTAAGCAAAGAAATAAATCATTTTGATAACAAATCATATTTCTTAAGATTTACATAAAAAATGTGTTAAAGTTATAAATAAATTCATTAAATGTTTTGTTGAATAAGTAATTTGAGCTTTTTTATTGGCAAAACATAAAGAGAAGAAAAAACAAAATAAAAAAAAAACAGACAACCAAACATTTATCAAATGTGTAAAATTTTTATTTCAAACTAAATGTGTATGAAAATGTTTTTTTTCTTTTTAGAAATTAAACTTGAAAAAAATAAGTTTAACGAAATAAAACAAAAATGAAATAAATATAAAAGATCAAATGTTTAAATAAAAACAAAAATTAGTGTTTGCCGCCAAATTTCAAAAGAAAACTTTTTAAACTACTTTTAGGTTTTAAATACTTTTTTTTTTCATTTTCAATGTTAGTTTATGTGTTTTAAAAGATATGTGAGTGTGTGT
>JACGTJ010034925.1:0-11575 GCA_014858695.1 Chrysomya rufifacies | reverse complement strand
GTATGTATGTATGTATGTATGTATGTATATGTATAATATCTACATTTCTACTACTTTTGTATTAAACCAATTTATCGTATCAATGTCATAGGATTTAACTAAAACAACTTAAAGTTTTTCTTTCCTTTCTTCTCCACCTAAATCCAATTAAAGTATCCATTCCTTAAAGCTCTGTTCCCATAAAACTCCATAGATCAAAAAACACATCCCCACAAAATAACAGAAAAATTACTAGTTTTATTACTAATACAAAAAAGAAGGCGCTGCAAATGGCTTAAATTAAACAAACAATCAGCCAACACAAACACCAAATACTCTGCCAAAATATCCCGGTTGATCAGATATTATTGTTATCAACTATCAACAACCTAAAATCTTACCAAGAACTATTTGCTCTAAATAATAACAACAATAGAATGTTTTTTGTAATGACATGGAGACATTTTTAACAGAATCTAAATTAAATGAGTTCAAGCCTTCTTATTCATCAAAATTCTGTAAGAAAAAAATATTTTTAGTTATAGTTTTCTGAAAATTTATATGACGCCAGCGGGTTTAGATATTCTTTTTTAATTATAATAAAAATCTGAAACAACGCATAATTTCAATCGATATCCAACGTCTTGTTGAATCAAACTGAGCGACAAAAGAACTCTAACGCACCTTTTCGAATCATTAACCGAAAAATTCGAAAGCAATAATCTTGTTTTTGAAATTTCTGGCCAAGCGGGTAAATATCAGTGGCAGAGAGTAGAGTATGTGTGTGAAAAGCAGTTTAAGTTTGTTAGAGACCCCAGCGTCATCATCTAAATTGGGACAGACATAAAACAGTGATAATGAGCTCAATATAATTTGCAATTATTAAATGAATCGTTGTATAATGGCTGCGAGACTGCTGCCACTACTACTACCCACTCCACTATAATAAGTAAATACACTCTCACTACAGCTACAGCCACAACTACGACTCACTTCACTGCATCTTCAACTAAAAATAAAGTTGAAAAAAAAATAGAAAATCATAAAAATTTTTTAATATTTGTTGGTTTTGTTAAAACGCATTTGATAAAATAAACATAGAGAGGCCATAAGTGTTTAATGCAAGAGTGAGTAAGTATTGCATTGTTTCTCTCTTTCATTGTCTGTTTCCCATTTTTGTACTATGAACCATACACTTATCTCTTTCGTACTTGTTTGTTTAGCAACAACCACCAATCAGATAAAACGTTAATTTTTTTTGAAAGCAAAACAAAACTGGAAGTTGAATGCTTGTGGATCGTGGAATGTGATTTTATTTTTAGTTTCTTAAGAAGTCTCTCATTTGGTCAATGTTTTGTTTCACTTGGCTCTCTTTCTCTCTGTCTAACTTATATTTTTGGAAAAAATGAGCAAATAATTTGTTTTAGTTACATTTTTATTTCTACTATTTCAACAACAATTAATGAGTGTTACAAGAAAGAAAAAAAAAAAGAAATAAAACGTTAAACTCCAGAGCCAAATCAATCATAAAAGTGGTGTTATGTATATTTTTATACATGTAAGTAGATATGGACTTACACCCATATATAGAGTATCAGTTCATTGGTTTGTGTTTTTGCTGTACTGAGCCTGCATTTGTATTGTGTGTTCATGTTATTTTCAATTTCATTAATTGGTAAATTTGTTGAAATAAAGTCTATTAAATTTGATTTTCCTTAACTGGAAGGGAAACTGATTTATGTGCGATTATTGTGTTATATGAATATCTTTATTTATTATTTGATATTATTTTTCTTTTTTGATATATAAAAACACAGAGACGTGGCTAAATAATAAAAATATGTTCCCTTCGTTCAACAAAATATTTGTTTCGTTTTCATTAATCGGTAATTGTTTAAGATTAGCTGAAGATTAGAATACAGAGAGGATCCTTTTATAACCAGTCGGTTGCTCAAATCATACACCCGCTCCATGGATAATTCCTTCGGCATCAATCCCGCATTTCTCTGCCCTTAACTCAACATGATTGAAAACATATTTCGGTATGCTATCCTTGAGACATCCTTTAAAGCAATCAGGATACATGACAACATTATCTATCCAGCAGATGGCATAAAAGCCATAGCCCGCAAAATATTTCTTCTTGGACTAGCCTATTTCTTAAAGTTGCTATATGTAATATTAATTCTGTATATCGAGCGAAAGGATAAGAAGAATTTTAAAGCTTATTTAATAAATAAATAATGACGAATAGCTATAGTTCAGAAATATATAATTGGCGTTATATCTTAGTAAAGTTTCGGAGCTGTTTTTCTTGAGTTTGTCTAACGCAGACCAAAAGGCAAATATGGTGTGAAGGTGTGTGAAATTTGTTAAATACGAATTTTCACCTTCGAAATCCGTGTTTTTTGTTCATATTTATTACAATTTTGTTTGAAATAATGCATCGCAAATATTTCTAAACAATTCTTGTTCAACTACAAATTTCAAAAGCATATATTTCCATGCTAAACATCTAAATTACCTTAGTGGGACTCTGTTTAATAGCAACTGTCCAGTATCCAGATTAAATTGAATGTTAATTTTTATGATGATGTTGGGACAAAATTGTGAGTGTAACAAAACTTCCTAACCAAGTTTTCATTGATTCTGGCAGATTATACAAAATTTAAGGTCTCTGATATTGGTTTTTTATGACATTATGTTCAGAATAAAGAAATGTCCAGTTTTGGTGAGAATAGTCCAATTATTGTTAAAATAGTTAGCATCTCACGAAGGTTTCTTTTAATTTTTATTAATGTTATTATTATTAACATTAGAAAAGATTTTATATTTTAGAGCGATCTAGCAATTATTACCAATGCCAGCTAGAAAGTCTTTTTATACATTTCCTAGTCACGAAAATTGTTCGCCACCAAAACATTGTAACTCGTGCATTTATAAGGCGGAGCAATCGCATAAAATATAGTGCACCGCGATTTTTTTCTTTTCTTCAACCATACATCATACCAAAGGAACTTTACTTAGGCATTCTAAATCGCGATACAGCGCCAGTACATTGTCTGCATATTTGTAAAGCAGGGAAATCACAAAAATTATTATACACCGATTCTTTCTGTTTCATAAAATGTAATTTTTGCCAACCCGAAAAGATAATGCGTCCTTGATGTTCCACTGTTATCGATTACGGATAATCTGATTGTGATTTCACCATGTGTCCAATTATCTGTGTTATTGATCCTCATACTTTACATTCATTGGTCTATTCGTTGGCTCTAAACTATAGGGCTTGTGACTGTATGCAATCAGTCACCACATAATTCTCTAGATTAAACCCTTGTTCCTAAAGTTTTGTTAGAAAAGAGTTTAATAAAAAGATCCGACATTAGGAACAAAGAATTGTTGTCCTGTAAGTTCGAAATAATTGCAGGTCACCAGCCATAACAATTAAACAATCTAAAGATAATATTAACCGCATAGCAATTATTGGACTAATTATTGTAAGATGGGTAAAATTTCACTAAATATATTTGCCTGGAAATATAAAATTTATGGTTACCGTAAAGCATATGAAAAAATTCACCAATGTCCTATGGGATTACATGCAACAATGATAGAACTTCTCTAAAAAAAATGTACTAGATACAGCAACGAATTACGTTTCTAACGATTACACTTAAAACATGAAGTAAACAGCTCAGTAACGTATCTGAAATTTTGTTTGTTTGAGATGAGTGAGCAATTAGTCCAAAGTCTACGATACTACAGAACCTCTAGGCGTTACATAAAAAGCAGCAGGGCTTTTATTTACTATAATTACACATATTCTTGGTAAATTTTCTACTAATCTTCTCACATTACTTGGTAATAGACGAATGTTTATATAGCATTCTAAGGAGACACTTGATCTAAGATCGGAAATGTGAGTAGTCTTGAGAACTTCAACCGATCAATAACTTCCGTCCATTCTTAAGTGAATAGCAATCAGAAAGTTGTCTACATTTGGAAAGATCTCATTACTCTCACAGCTCAGGAAAGAAGTCGGAAATCTGGTGAAATAAAAACACTCGCTTTGAACAGACCAGAATGGTGATAAAAACGAAGGAAACATATATACAGATCTTCAGGCTATCCTTTTACAAAATTAGAAACATAACTACAAAATCTTCTCAGCCGTCATGAAAATGGCAACAAAAAGTTTGAACATAAATATATTTTTTTTAAATTAATGTTCAAGAAAATTGCTAATCTGAAATCTGAGTGTATGTGATTGTTTGTTATTATAATTTGTTTAAAACAATTTATTTTCAAAAGGTAATTAATTTAAATTGACATTTTTTATAGTTCAAATTAATCACCATCAGCGGAATAATTTCATATTTAATTTAATAAATATTAAGATGCGTCATAATCTATTATTGAGTAAATGATGTCAAAATGTATTTTTGATTTATTATCGCTAAATGAAATTCTAAAAACTAATAAAAATAACATTTTGATAAGTGGATTTTTTTCTTAAATGTATGACAATTTATAAAGCATGAATGCTACTTGTGACCTTTTTTAAAAAAAAAAATGTTCATAAAAAATACAAAGATTTTAAAACGGCAACATTAAAAGCACTTAGTAGCTAAATGATTAAAAATCTTATGTTTTCAAATTTGTTAACAGTGAAGGAGAAAATTGTAGACTAACATGTTTTTTGTCAGCAATTCTTCATTGTGATCATTATTTTTTGTTGTTTCTGTTGTTATTTAATAATCTACTCAGATTTCAGTATTGTATTTAATTAATTAGTTTTAGATATTTTCAAATTCCGTATATTTTTCAATTAAGTTTTCAAGATAAACGATTATAAATTTAGGTTAAATCCGGCAATTTTTAAAACAAACAATTATAAAAGCTAATTATTTTGTTTAAAACAAACAATTAAATTTGAAATTTTGTTAAAACTTTTCGACATTAAACTCAAAGATACAAACATTTTTAAATGTAATCTAGATGCTTTGCAGGATGTTACAACATGAGGCACCATATTTGTATTTTTAAAGTGCATTTTTTCTTCTTTCTGTCTCTGTTTTTTTTTACATTTCTTTAGCTAATTCTACAAGTTTGAGTTAAATTTAGTATTTCGTTTTTTTTTCACTACAACGTGACTTCGTTTAAGATGAGGTGTTTATTATTACCACCAGTTTATGCTGCTTATGGCAGGGAGCAAACACAACACCAGCAACTACCAACAACACCATTAACTCCATCAACAGCTTTAACTGCGACAACAACTATAAAAACAAACACCTTTTGAAAGCCATCAACTCATTGTAAATACATTCAAAGTGATTATGAACCTTTTTTTCTTAATGGCTGCTAAAGTTTAGTTTTATTTTGTTGTTTTTGCTCTCAAGCTTTTAAGACAATTTTTGCTTCTTGTTAAATGGAGGAAGAAATAAAAAGGAAAACATAAACAAAACAACCAGAAAATCCCCACTATGAAGTAAGTAACGCCCACATTTACAAATAAATTTACACCATACGAAAAAATCAACTGGCTTATAAGAGTTACAAATTCTAAAGATAACGATATATTTTTGTGCTTAAAAGTTTTAAGGGCAATTCTAAAAGTGATTTTAAAAGCTTTTTTTTAACTAAAACTTCATATTAAATTTAAGTTTCGTTTAATCCTTCTTTGTCTATTGCTTCCTAATGATATTGTTTGTAACTAACTTAGATTTGTTAATAATAGAGCGAATTATAACTCAGCTATATAGCAAAATGTCTCAATCAGATTTCTAGAAATAGTTAAACTGAGTTTAAACTGCTAGTTAAGGAAACGTTCAGTTCAAATCTAACTTTATAAGGAAACACTATTCTGGTGAGATTCGGTAGGGATCAATCATCTTTTAAACTTATAATTTTTCATGATTTGGTTTAAAGCTCTTGTTAGAATCATCGTTTCATGTACCTCAACGACAAAATATAATATGACAGTGTGAGTAACGAGTCTACTAATGAATAAAATTTTCACCAGCTTGTCCCTTGAGATTTCTACAATAACGAAACACACAGAAAATAACGCAAACTAACGCTTTAATTCTCGTAAATTTTGGCCTCTTTATAAATACCCCTTATTTGGTGGATTTGATATACTTTTCAGGACATTCGATGGATTTACTGTAGTAAACGGATCAATGATTATGTCCAGATTCTTCGGTTTACAATAGGTAATAAAATTGATGATTAGAGAAATAGGGGAATTGCAATCGACTGTTATAAAATATAAAAGAAGCTTTGATAATATAGATCGAACATTTCTAGAAGCTTTCATAATGGGCTACTCTAACATGTATGTCCGAACATATAAGTTATCATAGCAATAATTTCAGTAGAGGCTGTTAGGCGAAAAAGAATTGTGCCATATCGTTTCCATTGCAAACAATGTTGAGAATAGTATACTTTTACTTTTTATTGTGATCACATTTTCCGGTAATCAAACCCGAAAGATTTCATTCTTCATTTCTCAACTTTGGAAGGAAGCGGTTGCTGACCGAAATCATACTTTTTGAAACATTTCATTCCTACTAATGAGGAAACTGATTTAACAGAATTATTGGAAATCCTTTGTACAAGCTTCTTGAAAACTGTGTGTTTATTAAAAATAACTTATCATACTACCCTCGTTATTATTGTATATGCAAGTACAAATGGTTTCTAAAAAAAAGGAGCCCCTGTCTTTTATTGTTTAAATTTCGTAAAATATAATGCTTATGTTTACTCTGGACTCTTAAATTGTTTTTCTGTTATTTTTAGTTGTTGTTGCTATTTTCCAACTGTCATTAGATGGTGTGAAATTTTGCAGAAATTCCAACAAATGAGCACACAACTGCAATACAATGAAGGTTGTTTTTATATTAGCAAAATTTCTTTCTCAGGAAAAAGAGAGGCGCACATAATAAGATGAGTTATGAGATGGATTGTTATTTTGCAAAAAAAAAAAAAAACAAGTTTTAGTTTATTCTCTTTAAAACTGAGAATTTGATAAACAAAAGAAAGAAGAAAACTTAATGTTTGTTGGCATCACCTCCCCAAAATTAAACAATACTAAGCATTTAGGTGTTTGTACATAAAAATAAAAAAATAATATATACATATCAAAAAAGTATTGGAGTATGTGTGTTGTTTTATAGAAAACTTTTGGCGTTCTCTTTCTGCTATTGATTTTCTTAAACGAGTGTTAGAACGACACAACTGCTGGGATTATTGTTTATATTGTTGCTGTCGAAGTTGTTGTTGCCGTTGTTGTTTGTGTGATAAGCTTTGTTTGCATAAATATTGAAATCTCCAACATCGTCGTCGCCGTTGTTGTAGTTTTGTAGTAGTTGTCTTTATCATCGCCAACAACGTTTGTTCAGTGACGCTGTTTTTTAGTTCCATCGAAAATTATTATGAGTAAAACCTTCAACGCGTTACCGGCTAATATCGCGTTAACATTATAAACAAAATCATTGGAATTTTAAATATTTACAATCTAATAAACACAAAAAAATAAACGGTTGTAATGCATTAATGTTTAGAAAATATTTTTAATAATTTGTGTTAGTTTAGAATGTAAACGCGTAGAGTTGAACATTATTAAGTGTGAAATCCGCTAATTGTGACAAAATTTCTTTAGAAAGCGTCAACAACTCATATTTACTGTACTCGCTTAATAAAGTAAAGAGTTAAGTTTATACAAAAATGAAATAAAAGTAAAATATCGTGCGTGTCTTTAATTATCTATCGCGTTAGTTGTGTGCGTTTAAGAGAGTGAGTGCGTGTATTAAAGCGTTTTTATTTTTATAATTTAATTAAAAATTTCTTGACAATACGCAAATAATTAACGGTCTTTGTGATCACTGTAACAAGACCACCACCACCACCATCATTTTTATCATTATACTCATCAATGTCAGTTGTTTGGAATTTGAACGATCCATAAAGTCTTTATATTCCCATCTCCTCATCTCTTTGCTCATTTCGGTTTGTAACAAAGTAGATAAATGGCGTTAACAGCTTGTCAATTGAAGCGCAACGGTTACGCTCCATTAGTGTAAACAAGTTTGAAAATAATTTAAACAAAACTGTGGTTAAACGCTGAATACAAATCAATTCGTAAATAACCGTCGGTTAACAATACAATTGTTTTAAATTTTAAGTAAAAATTTATTATTAAAGATTATTATAATATAAATGAAATATTTTGAAATAAAATAATTCCTTAAAATGTGCCAAAAATTTCAAATCGTTTATTAAACGCGTGTGTTTTTTTGGAAAAAATAAAAGAAAATTCTTTGGAAAAGCTACCAATTGGTAATCTAACGTTACTATTAACAAATTTGCCAATGGTCACGTGTACCCAACAACGTTTAACTATGCTGCCTTTGGTGCCGATTAATCCTTTTGCTGTAGCTCATAAAATAACAAATCCGTCGGCCAATGCAGCAGCAGCCAAAACCAATACCAGTACTTCTGCTACTACAAACTCGAATATAAACTCAAATACTAAACCTAAATTAGCGTTTAGTATAGATGCTTTGGTGGGTGGTGGAGCTGCAGAAGTAAAGGCATGTCCACAGCAAACCGGCATTATATGTCCGCCCTTAGAGACATTTAAACGTTCTACCACAAGTCCTGTTAGATTTAATAATGATACAAATAGCCTACAACCTTTAGAGCCCTTAGAATTAAGAAATTCTTCTAGAGATAGAGATATTAAGCCCAGCATATCTCCAGCATCTTCACAACATAGACAATCACCTGCGATAACCTCCAGCCAAGAAACGGATCATCAAACTCCTCCACGTGATGTTAACAATTCTCCCTTGCGTGAACATACCCAATCTCCTCAACCAAATGATGTGGCACCAGCTACTAGCAGTCGTTCTACAACACCTTTACATTCACCACGTGAGCCACAAGATGAGCAAAGAATATTTAAGACACAACTGCCACCCGGTTTAGTAAGACCATTTCCTTTACCTGCTCCCGCCAATATGCCCCTAATAAGACCTATACACAGCCCCCAAGATTCTCCTTTACTAAATCACCCTCCTTCTACAAGTTTATTGCCACCTCCCCCGAATAATCCTTCACTACCGGGAACCACTTCAAATCCTCATTTGTTAGCGGCCCAATTTCAAATGGCTGCTGTTTTAGCTCATCACCAACAACAGCAGCAACAACAACACCAACATAATCCTGCTGGTTCTAATATACCACCGCCACCTCCTCATGCAGGTGCTGCAGGACCTCCCCCACCACCTCATTTACCACCACATCTAATGCATACACATCCTTTGGGTTTATTTCCTCCTCACGGGCCTCATCATCCACCGTTTGGCAATCCTCATCTAATCAGAGATACTTATCCTTTATATCCCTGGTTACTAAGTCGTCATGGTCGTATATTTTCTCATCGTTTTCCAGGTAATACTTTAAAAGATTATTGGAATTTATAAGTTTTTATGTATACACTATACATATGTATATGTATGTATTAAGTTCGTCTTATATAAATTGTTAAACCAAACCCATTTTTTGTCGGAAATTAATTACATTTTAATTAAATTGTTAAAGCGTCATTATAAAAATGTTTTCTCAAAATACAAAAGCAAAATGTTGTTGTTCATCAATTTAACCTAGAAACCAAAAACAAAGAACATTTTAATAATTGGCTTTTGTGCTTGGAAAGAGTGTAGTGAGCTTTATTATGTTAATTGGTGCTTCTACTTAGGCAGCTGCAGTGATAATTAACTTAAAATGTTAATGATTAACGCTTTTCATACGAGAGACTCTAAAAACACCAAAAGTAAAGGCAATGTACTCCACGGTAATAAACGTTTATACTTTTTGAATGTTGAGTAAAAACTAAACTCCAATATTTTTAAATCTAACATAAAGAAATCTTAATCAAGTTCTTTTAGATGTATAAAGCATATTTTTATTTAAAACTATTTGTATAATTCGAAAAGGTAATTAGTATTGAACTTCTACTGATCAATGATCAAAAATTTCGATGGCAATGACATTCGTTCGTCTAAAGCAAGAAGGCTTCGCATTCATGCACATTGATATGTTTCTTTCCTGGATCATCTCAGGAAAGAAACATATCGGTAATCATAGTGAGTCAACGATAGAGATATTTAGATTTGATGGCGGAGGAACTATCCATAGGTGTCTGATTCGAAGCAAACGGCTAACTATATAAACGTTTTATAACAATCTTGTTTGGGAGCAGTCAGCAGCACCAGAATCGGATGATGATATTCTAATGATGAACCAAACTAACATCGACTAAAGTCCATCCATAGGAAGATGGAAATTTTTTGCTATACAGAGAAATCTCGCGAGTTAAAAAACATAAGTGATCTTAAAAGTTTTTATTATATTCTCTAAACATTTTCTAAATCCAAGTGAGATTCAAAATGAGTACGTCAACATTAGGTAATATATATATTCCTTTCGTTTGTTTTCAATAATCGGTCATTAGTTAAGATGAGCAGTGGTGCCAGGACTGCCGGCCGTTGTGTTGTTATATCTCCGTCGTTGACTCACCATGATTGCGGACATGTTTCGGCATGCTATGAATATTTTCCGAAGACGATCATAAAACCAGTCTGAATTTATGGCAACGGTCATTTGCCGTTTTGCCATTGCCCGGGAAATACTTGATCATAAATTGATATCAGTTAGATGCTTGAGAAGTTCAATAGAGGAATTATCCTGGCCATTTCCAAGAGAATGACTAACAGAAATTGTTAACTTCTTTGAAAGGAACCATATCTCAGAATGAGGTATCAGGTGTATATACAAAAACATTTATAATTAGTTCATTATTTATATTATTCTGTGCAAACATGATCACATTTCGAAAATTTATGAATTCAGGTAAATAGTATGATACAGGGTAGAAATGATTCGACCAAGTCCAATATACACGTATAATTTATAATGGAAAATTTTAATATATTTTCGTGATTTAGCTAATGGCCAATATTTCATCAATTAAATTAAAATCTTATCAATGTTTGTTATTATGTGAGACATCATTTTTAATTTAAAGGTGATTTTGTTATCTTAAAAATATTTTAATTAATATTATTGATATATGTATGTAGGGTTCAAGAATTTTTTTTTTGCAAGGAATTGTTATAAACACCTATATTACTATTAAATCATATTTATATATGCTGTAAAATATTTTGGATAGAGTTTGCTATAATATCTGAATAGATAACTAATGTATGATATTAATATATGTTATGGAATTTATTGAAAATTCGGATAATTGCAATTATATAACATGGATTAATTGTTAAAATATGTTAATTTTTTAAGATATAAATAAGTTTAAGGAGGAAAACTTATTAACTCTCACTTTCAAAACTTTCTCAAACATATTGAGAAAAACATTAAATCATTTTGGGAATCTGATTTGAAAAATGTTATATATCATATTCAAGAGTATGTACTAAAATATTTAAAACATGTTATTTTGATTCGAAAAAAATCGAAGTGTTTGCAATTCATAATTAATGCATTATTTTTCATTAAAATTTTT
>JACGTJ010034906.1:0-10580 GCA_014858695.1 Chrysomya rufifacies | reverse complement strand
TTTTTACGGAATTTTCGTCCTGGGAATTAAACATCATTTTTCCCATAGTCCTGAAAAATCATTTAAATTCCAAGAAATCAGTTTTATAAAAAATTATCTTTTTCGATCAATTTGTTATGAAATTTGCCAAAAAAAAAAAAATAATAATAATAAAACGAGAAAAAACCACATGTATACACATTAATTGGTGCGCACTCTTTATATTTGTATTTTCATTTTATTTATTTTTTTTTTACTTTTTCTCTAATTTCTATTCTATATATTTTTCTATTGCTTACGAAATGACCACAGTGAGTCGTAAAAAAGGGTTTCGTTATTCCTGTTGTCCTTGTATAAGGTTGGGAATATAAAAAACAAAAACAAAAGCAACAACAGCACAGAATAAATTAAATGAAAAAAAATTGAATTGGAATTAGAAAAAGGTACATATCAACAGTTCAATCTGCAAAACATAGTGGAAAAAATCTACGAAATTGAAAAGAAAAACACATTAAATGACAATGCATTAGTATTTGCCGTTGTAGGTGTATTCATGCTATTAAATTTAACAGTGTTTGGATATAGAGTAAAAGGCAAAGACAACAAATGATTTGTTATATTATAAACATTTTTTCCTTTTTGTTTTTGTATGTCCCTTTATTCAAAAAAAGTGAATGTAAAGCTCTTTTCATATCTTTTTGTGCTGATGATAAAATACACCTTTTTACACTTTCTTTAATTTACTAGTTTCTTGTTTTTTATTATATCTATGTCTTTATGTTCAAACAAATATACGCACACACGTACACAGATACAAAGACATTTTCATTAACTCTACTTTTGCTAAGTGTACTAAATCGTTTTGTTTAATTCAAACGAATGTTCGTATCTACAAACTTAAAGATTAACATTTGAAAAATTACATTATTTCAAACTTATTTTTTAAATTGTTAGATAAATAATTTAAATATAAATACTATTTAAATATTGCTATATTAAGTTGTTAAATATTTGATAAATTTTACATGTCCAAATTAGTGACAGTTTAAGATAAAGTTTATAGATTTACACAGCGCCTATGTATAACAATAAAAATCGTATTTCCTAAATTTGATATTTGGGCTTTTGGTATCCAAATGATGTTAATTTAAAAAATATATACATAAAAACCGCATATAAACTACAGTAACTCCATCAGCATTCATAATGTCGTATCCATTTGGGTTTTATTGAAACCTATGATACTATGACTAATGTTACATTCTAAATGAGATTTTTAAGAAATAAAACATCAAAAACTTAAAATTACATGTTAGCATTTCAATTATCAAAATCAGTAAAATTTTCTACTTTGTTATCTACAGCAGCTAAAATGTATATTAATGAATTCTAATCAATATATTTTTACTTGCTTCCATGAACATTTATAAAGTAAAAAATAGTTATGATAAATTTACAGAAATAAAATTTTAAATTAAAATGATTTTTCTTTCAAATGAATATATACACTTACATATATGTTTGTATATAAATTGTGTAATGAAAATTTTACACATGTATGTATACAAAATACAGACACTAGTAAAAAAATATATTTTGCTGTATACACTTTAACATACCTGTCATTTGTGGTCTTTATTCTGTTTGTAACATCAAAAAGCTTCTTCCTTGTCCTTATTGTGCAGCAAAAACTTACATACATACACACTCACTCTCATACAACAGGTTTTACATTGTTGTTTACATTACGTCACACTGTGGCGATTAATGGCGTTTATTATTTTCTCGTTATACCTTGACTCCTGAAATGTAATTTTTCAATAAAGAGAAAATAAATAAAATAAACAAGAGTTAATTTTTTTTTCTTCAACCAACAACTGACTGTAACGCACAAACGTACACAGAGACACTTATATTTGTACACAGGTAAACTAGTAGTATAAAAATCATTATGATCATTATAGACTTTATCTTCATTAATATCGTAAGCATCTCAACCAGAGAACAACAGAATTAAACAAGGAGAAAGATAAAAAATAAACGAAGAACTGTAGAACGAACCAGCTAAAAGTAAATGACGTTGACCAAGTGATAACAAACTGACAGGGATAAAGTGCGTTTGTTGTTGGCATGTTGTCTTTACTGGAAGAGAAGAACCAACAACAGCAACATTTATAAAGTTGAAATGTATTTTAATCGTATAACCAAAAGTATCAAAAGACAAGACAAACGTGAAATTTTAAATTATGTTTGTCTACATTTTACCACCCAACTCCTAATTTGAAAGATGTTTGTTCCTCCGTTTTCCGCCAGCAATTAGAGGATTGTTTTTCCCACTTTCGATAAAATGATTCTTTTGAGTCACTCAAATAAGTGAAAATGTAGACAATAAACAAATTTCCAATAATAAAAATAAGTTATAACAACATTTTTCGATTTAGTCGATTTAAACTCTATACAAACGAGAGGATTAATTTACATGAATAACACTCAAAATAAGAAGTCGTGTCGATCATGATGGAAAAAAAAAACTTAATTTATAAGTAAAGATCGATTCTTCCTATATAGTAACACTCCTACTAAGACAATGTGATATAACATGATATGATATGGCCCCCAAAATGCACACAAAAGTATCATACAGGAAATTTTAGATATGAAACTTATTTCTCACCGAATTTTTTGTGACAGCAAAACAATTTCATAAGCGAGTTTACTTAACTGAAGAATGTGTTGTTGATACTAAATGTTGACAGGGTTAGTTCTTATACCTCTCTCTGCTATTGCATGTATATGAGTAAATGAATAAATGTTTGTGTTCATGTATTTCCAGGTGATTATTTATAAAATGTTAAAGGAAACAACTATAGCAATAATAGCAACAGTACACGGTTACTTGTACCCTGAAAACAGTCTGAATATTGTATAGCAAAGATGAAGATTAATTTGATTTGATATTCGTATAAAATAAACTCAAATAGACAAATAATAAAAGAAATATAAAAAATAATATAAATACAATAAAATTATAAAAATAATAACAAACAATAACAATTCTGATGACGACATCAACGATGATTGTTGTGATTATGATAATAATAAACTTTACCAATTCAATTGTAATACTTACATCTGTAAAACAAAGAATTTGTTTTCTTTTTTAATATTATTTTATTATTATTATTGTCATCATCATCATCATTGTTAGATGTTTTATTGTTGTTGAAATTTTATAGCTGTTGTTTACTTTTTTGGTGTATTTATTGTGTTGAAATACACTAAATGTTGACTATAATCAATTGAGAGTATACCACAGTAACTATTTAAATAATTACTTTGAAAAATAAATAAAAAATAAAAAAGGATAATAAAAAAAACTAAAGTTATATAATTTTAAGTGTATCTATTTTTCTACATTAAATACCCTCAAATTTATATTAAGTATTGTATTTATTATATTGTATGAAATTAATTGACTTTTGAATTCCTCCTAGATTCTAAGAATTACTATATTCTCTTTCTCAATATCAACAAGGCAATTTCTAAATCTTAGTTTCGCTAAACGCAAACTGCAACAAATTTCACTTTTATAAAAATCAACCGATCTCTTTGAGGTATAGACAAATTGAATTTAAAGTCAATTAGATCATTTTCAAATATTATATCCAAAATCAACCGATCTCTTTGAGGTAAAGACAAATTGAATTTAAAGTCAATTAGATCATTTATATATTTATTTAAACACTTTTTTCTGATCGAGCTTCAAATTAAATAACTGAAGTATATTTAACTATTTCAACAAAGCTGTTTACATATACGTTTACTCCACAAACACATACATACGTAAACATGTAAGCAAATAAACATAAAGATTTGTATAAAACTTTACATATTATTTAAATTCATACATATGTACACAAATTCATACATATATCAGTAGTTCAAAAAAAGAAAAAAAAAAGAGGAAACCTATAAAATTTAAATTAAAATGATGACATGATGGAACATGTTGTGTTTGTATCTCGTTTATTTTGTGCTGCTTTTTTTATTATTGTAAAAGCTTATCATCTGTCTTTTATATCTTAAGGCCTTTTTACCTATGAATACATCTACATACTTATTATGTTCATCTAAAACACACACACACACACTCATATTACAGTTTATGTATGTGGAGTAAGGATACACGTAAATTTGTGTGAGAAAATGTTACATATTATAACAAGTAAACTAAAGAGAAAAACCACCATAATCACAACAATTTTTCCAACATTCTTATCTGACATCGTAACATTTGCATCTCACTTATTCGCTATCTTTATTACATACATATTGTTGTTGTTAAACAACCTAACAACCAACAAACAAAAACAATTTCAAGTCGTAATCTTACCACAGGCTTGTTTTCCAAAATTCTTTTATTTTTATTTTTTTTTTTTAACATATAAAATTTTTATTGAACATCAACATCAAAAACGGTATCAAAAACAAAAGGTGTTATTTTATGACAATGACGACAACGATTCAATGCAATACAATACAATACAAAAATACTTTGCCATGATTTTTTGTTTGTTTTATTTTATTTTTACGACAAATTCCACAAATACGAGTAAATGCCACATTAAATGGTTGAGTAAATATCGTAGATGATAGATACACATACATACATAGATAAGAGTAGAACGAGATAGATGTGGCTGCCGCAACTACAAAAACACTAATACCTAAACACCCAGATCATAAACACGAAAGTACGAATAGAAAATTCACTATAAAAATGAAAAGTAATAAAACCCAAAATGACTACAAATTAAAACAGCTTTTCGCAACAGTGTCGTTGCACAACATAAAATTTAATAAATAATGTCGAT
This sequence comes from Chrysomya rufifacies, assembly GCA_014858695.1. NCBI lineage: Eukaryota > Metazoa > Arthropoda > Insecta > Diptera > Calliphoridae > Chrysomya > Chrysomya rufifacies. The sequence goes on along the minus strand of JACGTJ010034906.1, from coordinate 5,727 downwards.
GACAATTAACAATAAGAGTAAAACGCAAACAAAAATTCAGTTTCTCAGCCCTAGATCCGACGTTAAAAGTGAAAAATTACGAGTAACATCAGCAGACAAATTAAAAAAGATTAAACAGATAATTTAAATTAAAAGTACATAATTATATTTTGCATTAAAACAAAAGTCGGTATTTTTTTTTCAATATTCAGTAAATTATTAATAAATAATAATTAAAAAAATTTAGAAATATCAACATTAGTTTGGTTCCTGCAAATATTTTTTACTGAAAAGCTTTTGCAGTCATGTCCAGTTTGGCCACAACTTAAATAGAAAAAAGTGATAAGGTGAACTCCTTGGTTTGCATTTTTTTAATGTCCTTCATCTAATGAGTAATTATATATTTCGATTAACTTTAGCATGAAAATACAATTTTAATTTTCCTTCTTCTAAAATAAACATATGTTAATTAGTTTGCTTCTACGTTCATAATTTAGCCAAACAAAACCTTAATCATATTAAAATTTGGTGTTCACAGATTTTATTTTTTTATATTAAACAGAAATTAGATCTTTATTTTTCTTATAACAAATAGATTTTTTATTTATGCCCGCTTGCCGACATCTCTTTAAGTTAGAAAGTGATGTCCTTTTTTGATGTTTTTGATATTTCTTCATATGTCTGGCAAAGTCCCGATATGAATATTTGGTTACAAAAGAAATCTTTTTGTTTTTAAGTTACAAAGGATGAATCAAATTTTGATTTGCGTTGGGAACACAATTTTTTGGATACATTTTAATATACAGATATATCTTTCCTTTACTTTTCAATATTACTTTAATAGAAAAGATTAACGTTTTTAAGATTTTATATAAAAAAATATATATATGTTAACCATTTTATTGTAATGTTCTGTTGCATTTTTACATAAGCAATTATTTATGTATGAGATTTTTGGATGTAGTTGTACTAAGTGTACTGTTTGTCTTGAAGATCCGTTTCAAGTTAATATTACATGATGTAGTTTTGGTTTTACTATATATATATTTTTTATTTTTATTTTTTTTTTTTTTAATCCACATACATTTTCATGAATGCTTGTTAATACGTGTATATAAGATTCATGCATTTATTTAAATTTTTCATATTATTTCAAGAGTTGCAATAATAACGACAAAAAAATAAACAAGCATATACAAACTACAAAATATTTAATGTAGTAGTCGGCGTTGGTTGTACTCACATCCTGTTTCCGGTTTTAAGTGGAAGACAAACAGACCTTTTTCTTGTTCTCCTTTTTTTTCTTTTGTATGTGTTATATATTTTTATACTTTCTCCCTGCCACAAAAAAAAAACTATGTTTTTTTTTTATTTTGCATAAAACATTTTACAAATTTTGCATTTTTAAATTTTCGATGAAGTAAATGTACATCGCATCTATAGTGTTTCATATAAATGTTATGTCTACATATATACATGGATATACATACATTTTGTATGTAAAAATAAATATTCGCCCCAAAAAATACAGACTGACATGTATATGCAAATAAGTAAGAAAACCTTTTTTTGATGCTTTTTTTATACTGCTTACTGGCATTTGGCCAAAATAAGCGGAAAATACAAAAACACTCTAGTGAAAACAAGACAAAGACCAAACTGAAGAAAAAAAAAATAACACATATCAACATCTATATACATACTTGCATACAATCATACAAAACGAACACTAAAAACAGTTGCTTTAACAAATAAAATGGTAAAAATATTCCATATAGAGAAAGAAAAAACAACAAAAATCGAAAACAAATAGAACATTCATCTACATAAAAAAACACAGGGAAAACTCATTTGCTTAGAAAGTAGACTATACAGAGAATAGAGAACATACAACATACTTGTAATTTATGCCACAACTTAATACTTTTAAACTTTCATACCACCTAACTATCTCACAACTACAACATACACTTGTAATAGAAAAAAATATAACCTGAAATCAAACATTCTATTGAAAAAAAAAACACACAAAAATAACAAATCAAAATATAAGAAATTGGGAAAATGCGAAAAGGAAAGCGAAAAAATCCCTACTAAATTAAAATGAATTTGCTTTTGTTAACCTTTTTATTGGATAATTGGAAATTGTTGGGAAATGATTTATACAACGAATGATATGTAACACAAAGTGGTCTAAATAAATTATATGGTCATTACAAAAACCAACTAACCATCCTCTTGCAAAAACAAAACAGACATTAAATCTTCAATATTAATGAATTTGCATTGAATACCAACAAAAATGAGTATATATTACAAATATCTAGGAATTTTTTTTTTTTTTTTAAATTAACACACATGTAAGTAAGTGTGTACTTGTGAAAAATTTATTTGAGTTTGTTTATAATAGTATTAATTTTATTTGGGGTTTTTCTCTCCTTACCGTATGTAGTTTGTAGCATACATTTATTTGTATATAAGAACAAATGTGTTTATATTCTTTACAAATACAAATATCACACGGTATAAGTTTCCTAAGAGTCTCTGCAGCACTTGACAAAACACACGTACTTTAATATGGACCCAAAAGAAAAATCGCCCGAACGTGATTTCATTTGGTACCGTATGTGACAGACAGACTCAATGGATGTTATCATACGTACATACATATGGGTATAGACAAAAACTGACTTCAACACTTTTTTATTTTTTGCTAGCTTTTTTCGCCAGAAATGGAGAAACTGACATGTTTTGAAAACTACATTTAGTTAAAAAGTTCTATGTTAGTACTCAATTATGTAAAATGTTTGTTGTTAGACAAACTTTGAAATTTAGTTTATGAGTATCTTATATTAAATTTATAAATTGCAAAATAGTCATAGGACAACATTAAAAAAATGATTATCCGTCGTGTAACAAAATACTCTACACAAGTCTAGAAAGGTATTCAATTAATTTGTCTACTACTCAAAGCTGCCTAAGCCTAAAATAAAGCATTAGTATTTTTATAAAAATATCACTTCTACTTCCGCTCCACTGCTTAATGAGTTAAATGAAATAAAGCATGACCACTTTGAACATAACATTTTTTAGGGAAAGATAGACAGGACAAATAAGATTAAGGTAACCTATTATTTATAGAAAAATAATATTTCGAAATGGTTAGAATATTGCATGAGACTTAACGTCTTTTTTGGCATCAAACGTATGTATTTATATAGGTGATCTTGTCACACATCGTTGCAACCTGTATCAAGCAAATCTGAATCTAATTATTCATCTCAACTATTTTCAGATTTTTTTTATTTATAAAACAGATAACTGAATTCTCCATCTCCGTTTTTGGCTATTGAATTCTGAAGCGAATTGTATGAAAGTTTATGCCTTTCTAAATCGGTTTTATTGTGGTAGTTTTTGTAGTTATTTGTGAGAGTATTATTATTGTTGTTGTTGTTGTTTTTACTATTTTTATTGTTTAATATGCTGCTGATTTCATAAGTTTTATCATGGAATAATGTCTAAAGTATTGTGCTACGACAACTAACAACAATTTTATTTCATTCTTCACATTACCAATCTTTATATCCATATTCTTGTCCATGTCCGCATGTTCATTTAGAAATCAATGTTTCACACTAACACACTCAGTCATATACAGAGAGACACATTTGTGCTACGACGATTGGTTATGATCAAAGGTTAAAACATTAACAATGTGCTAATGTCTGACTATTTTGAGGAACGAGAGTAGAAAAGAAAAAATAAAATGAAATGAAATGTAAGAAATTCTTAACGCAAAAATTCAATGCTAAATAGTTTGTTAAACTTCAAAACGGAAGAAAATCGTGACAAACTAGTTAAATTGCTAACACGGCAAAAATACGAAATAATCAAAATGACATGACATCTGATACAAGAAGATTAAAAAACAAAAAGAATTTTCTAGAAACAATTAAATAATTTGATAGAACTAATGTCCTCCTAAAAACTCCATTTTATCAACTTAATGGTAAATTTTCAATTTTGAACTAATTTTAAATAAATGCAACTTTTTGTCCTAAGAACCAAAACACAATTAGAATTTTTTTATATTGATTTTATAGGAAAAGTATCAAAAAAGAACGTCATCAACAAAAAATTTGTTACAGGTTAAAAAATTCGTCCAAGACCAAAATATGTATATATCTTCTGGGTGCTGCTAAGATTTTAAGTCGATCTAGCGATGTCCGTCCGTCTGTCTGTTGAAAGCACGATAGAGATCGCACGGAATGAGCTAGGACGTAAGTTGGCAAAAATATTTCTCTTATATAAGATTTATTTTGTATTGAAAATAGGCAGGAAGTTATGGAAAAAATCCATGCAAATCTGTAATTTTGGAGCATTTCATAAAAATATGCCTTTTTAGGCATATTTCACCCTAAATATGGAAGAGAAGAACCTACAAAGATGAAATTTTAAACTATTAGATAGTAAGAAGAATATTAGAAAAATATGGACGTAACCCGCCTACCCTTAAAAATCCGTAGCTTTGGTGTATTTGTGATACAATATCTCACAAATGTGAGTTAGTAGGAAGAAACTAGACAAAAAATATATTAAATATACTTTAATATATTTTGTTAGTGGGTATTAAAGATTTGGGAAAGCCGAATATAATATTCTTACTTGTTTTTCTTTCTGCTTATCTAAAGCATTCATTTTCAGAAAATTGTTTATAATTTCAAGTGATATAAATTGGAATGCAATTTAAAATTTAAATGTGATAATTTATCAAAAACTTTTCTAAAGTCATAAATGTATTTATACATACATACATATATATTTACAATTGACAAAAATAATGAAACATTCAAAGATTTATTTATATAAATATGTACAGATATAATAAAATAAACATAACTAAAATTAAAATTCCTTAAAGGAAAAATACATTTTTTCTTGCTTTTATTTCGTTGTTTTATGTGTCTGTATGTACATTTTTTCAATTTCTTTTTTTATCTCAAATAAATTTTCTACTTCGCTGAATTTTTCCATGTAAATATTTCAAAATATATAAACACATATAGCATACTTACTTGGGTTGTCAATTATTCGACTCTATATTCGCATAATGTTCGTTTGTTTTTTATTTTAATTTTTTGTGTGATCGAGTAAAATTTAGATCTGATGTGATATGAAAAATGCATTTGACTTACTCAAAAATTGATCGGACTATTTTTTTTTCAATGAATAAATCATTTAAGAGCATTTTTTTAATCAGTTCAGAATTTTACTTTTGTATGAGTATTTAACAAAACATTTGTAAATTTTAATGAATACAGTTGAAAATTGTATAAAATTATTCAATGAAACGTTAAAATTGTTCGAATAATATTTTATTAGAAAATTTTGTTCTTTCGACAAGATTACAAAAAAATATTCCTTGTACCATCGTATATAACCCTAACTAGGTACGTATAAATATATGTATATATCTATGTAAATTGTAGAGTGTGTGTAAATAAATGCGTTAATATTACTAATACTTGACATTGTCGTTTGTTACAATTTATTCTTTGAAAGTGGCTTCATGCAAAAACCTATTTTACCTATCAAAAATGGCAATAGTTTTCCACATGATTACATAAATATTGATAAATGTTTCAACAAATGATCAAAATATCAAAGGATCACAAAAATTTGTTTTAAAGATAAAATATTTTTAATGTTGTTAAAAATTATGTATGTATGTATGTATGTATGTATGTA
>JACGTJ010034886.1:0-13121 GCA_014858695.1 Chrysomya rufifacies | reverse complement strand
ATTTTTTGATGGTGGGTATACAAATAAAATATAGTTGGTCAAGTCCAACTATATGAAATCCTACACAAATAACAAAGGAAGTTTATTATGTAAAATATTCATCGATTGAAGGGAATTATATGAGTTAACTTATATATAAATGTTATATGCTTTAAAAACCAATTCCGAAAGACATTTATAAGAATACTATGTGAATGAAAGGACCGATTGGAATGCAATTTGTAACATTGATTAAGATCTATAGAATATTAATTTTAATAAATACACATATAATAGAGTTATAGTCAATATTCGCCATTCCGAGAGGATATTTGCATGGGGGCTTTGAAAAACTTATAGACCCATCATTTCAATAGGTTTGGTTCTTGGGGCAAGAAAAGAACTTGTGCCAAATTTCACCACCTTTAAAATTTTTACTATCCTCATATTTTTCAGAATTTTACGTTGTAAAAACTCATTCTGATAGAACGCATGTATGAGGGTTAGGTGAAATAATAGATCTATTGGAATTAAACATAAATTTAGAAATACAGAAAAGTTACGTTTAACAAATTTCAATGAAATATACTAAAATTTAAAAGAGGTGTAAACATTATTCACCATAATTTTTTTAAGCAGTAAGATTTTAAAATAATAAAAACTATTTCTAAAGAAATCGATCATTATAATGTTTTCATTAGAAAATTTAAAAAAATATGCTAATAAAAATAATTTATTCACCAAGTAGTAAACAATTTTATTTTTCGATCTAGGTATATTTTAACTATTTAATTTCTTTTTGAACTTTGTCATTCATATAAAAGATGTTGCAAACTTTATAAATGTTTTTAGCAGGAATCAAAGATTAATGGCATTAATACCATTTTTTGTTTGTTTTTTCTGTTAAACTGCCATATAATAAAATGTGTTGTACTACATGGAATGTCAACAATTCACACTTAATTTAATGCTCTTTTATAACATTTAATATCAAAAACTATTTGATTTAATAGTCGTGCTAGATTAACACTGAATAAAAACCAAATCATATAAAATAAAAGATTTTTGTAATTTTTTTTTCTTATTTTCTGTGCAGCATGAATATTTAAACAGCAATATAAAAAAATATTTTTTTTTTTGGAACCCACATAAAACTTTACTTTAACATATTGGTTATGATTATAACATGAGCCTACAGTGCAACACCAACACCCCCAACACATGAGTTAAATAAAGGAAAAAGAACGGAAATGAAATAAATCGAGAGCGAAATGAATGTATAGTTTATAAAATGAATGGTCCGATCCAAAAGGACAAAAGTTGTGAAGTATAAAATAAATACAATATTTTTTATATATATATGTCTGCATTCGGATTGCTATATAAAAAAAGAAGAAAAATGGTAACACAAAAATCTTTGGTATTTTTAAATGAAATAACACAACTTAACGATTCGTTATTTAAAAAAATATTTTAGCCATAAAAGAATTATAAAACCATAAAGAGAATAAAAATGGAATCCATCAAGTTTTATTCTATATTAAAATCTTTGAGATAGTACCCTTAATTTGCAAATTACTCAAACATAGACAATGTTGGACTAAACCAAACTATATACTTAATCAAAGGACACCATTAGAATTAACATACTTCATAAGCATTCATGATGTTTAATTGACTTGGGTTATGAGCAACTTAAACATTCTTTCTTTTACGTAGCACACTGTAACACCAACACCAAATAGTTGAAACAAAAATTGAAGAACAGAAAAAAGTTTAGTATGAAAATATTGTATTTTCATACTTTTTGTACTACAAACAGCATACATTTAACTGACAAAATTTTTATTTCCTTTTATTTGCAAAAGAGGAGCACTCCATAAATTTTCGTACGCTCAATATTGTTTCAGATAATAAATCATGGCTGCATTTGCGTATGGACACACATTTTTATAGACTCACATACATACTAAAAAAAGAAAAACATTTCATTCTGGCAAAACACAAATAGATACCTACTCGAATGCATATTGCTAACTTAAATGCAATGGGCCTTAACAAAAATTCAACAAAACTTAACTAAGTTTAAGCAAATATTAAAATAATGATAATTTCAATTGATGAATTCCAAAATGTGTTTTAAATTGATAAAAATCGTTCAATTACGAACGAAACCAAGCCATAACACAAGTGTCCTTTAGAAATTAAGTTTTAAGTACAAACATAAAATAATTATGTATGTATTTATATAATAACTATATTAAGATACCAAATTTCATTCTAAACGATTTAATACTTTATCTACAAGGAATTTCTATATATAATTTAAATATTGAAACGAGGTCGATTGAAATTTGTTAGATTGGTTTAGTTTTGTAGATTTATGTAGGTAAATCGCTTATTGCCTTATTAAATTGCTTAATATTTTTTTCTATAGAACCCAACTCATAATTCATTTGAATCTTCTTCTTGGAAAAATAATTATACACAAACATGTTAACATAATTTTTTCTAAATAAAGAATCTTTTGAAAATTGGAAATCCCTTTACCAGTAACATGCTGGATAATCTTGACGTGATGAATAAGATGTTTTATTCTATATAGTTTCTAGTAACTTACTGTTACGCGATATAATAAATTACTAAAATATAAATTACCGAAGTACCCCCGTGACTAATTTAATAATTTTTAAAAAGGCTCTTCAATTAAGAACTAATCAATTTAAAAACTTGCAGAAATTGAATGTAGAGAATGGTCATTTATTATATCCTCACCAATACAGGTGGAGAGGCTATAATGTATAAGGAGTACCCATATTAAGTATAATTTTTAAGTGCCACTTTCTAAGCCGATGTCCGTCCTTCTGGACGGCTGGATGGATGTCCTTGTAAACCTAATGTAATCTCTACAATTTTGAGGCATTTTTACTCCCCGGTAAAAGGTTGTAAATGAAATTTTAATACCAGAACGAAGCCTGTGGAAAATGATCCGTCTATTATTTCACCTAGCCCCATACAAATATACTCCCGGAATAAGCATTTAAACGTATAAATGAATGTGTAATTTAAAAGAGTTTGATGAATTTTGGCAGAGATTATTATTTTGATGCCAGAACAAGGCTTGTGGAAAATGATCACGATCAGTCCATTATTTCACCTAGTCCCATTCAAATATACTACCGGAATGAGGTATTGAATAAATAACTCACTTAAATGAATGTATAATTTAATGAAATTTAGTATGTAAAACTTTTTTCTATATCTTTACTTATGTGCCAATTTGTAACCTAATTGGCTTGTTATTCTTCCCTATACAATGCCCTCCAAAATAAGTTTAAGAGTCGCAATTGCAATGATATTTTAATGAAGTTCAGACAAGATTGAAACAAAGACAATTCCTATTAGAATTGGAAAGAAATTGTCCCATAATTCGATTCGTATAAAGTGGTGTCGGGCTTGACCAACTTAAGCACTCTTACTTGTTATTAGTGTTTTCTTGTCATTCGTGTTAAGGTATTCGTCTAAAACACCTGGTCCTGGTAAGATTCTATGTCGGTCTAGATGTCTTCGTTTGTCTGCTGTTGAAGTCACGATACTGATCGCACCGGAAAAGCTTCGATGGCATATATATTTTTCTTATATAAGATTTGGTAATAAATTAGAAAGTTTTGGAGCATTTTATTACATGAAATGGAAATGCAATTCAGCCTTAATTAAATTTTTGAACTATATTCCGGTAAAATTTGACTAAAATTTCAAAACAGATTTGTCTAATATAATATAGAATAGATTACTTTTTGAAAGTCTTAAATTCATGTAACGTCTTAAACAATATCGCTACGTTGAAGTTTACATACATATGTATCTGACATACGCATGTGATTCATTACCTTTTCAGACGTCCCATCAATGAAATGTACCTTCATGGATGTTGTTGTATTAAAAATTTTCCTATTTTGAGTAAGAACTTAAAATGAGCAACATCATCATCTGTTTATAAATGAATATTTTCCTCGTTTCCTTGTTGTTTAGATTTTGCTATAATATATATTAACATTACTACTCTAAAAACATTCATGCCATTTACTTGCTTGTTTCTATATGTTAAATATTTTTGGAACTCCAACGACAAAAATGCAACAAATGCTTATTTTACCTATAACAAACACTATAATTCTAAAGAACCAACTGTATTGATGGCACACATGGTATTTTAGGGTTCACTAGGCGGTGTCCAAAACAAATACATATAGAAAAAAAAACGTGAAAATATGAACGAGAGCAGCTCAATTTTGCGTATATATGTATATCTAGGTTTTGAAGTGGTCTAGCCATTGGAATTTGCATTAATGCAAAAATACTACAAGTGAAGTACTTGTACTCGTTCATACAAATAAATAAACAAACAACTAAATATATTTTGCATTTGCAACACGTAACGTAAATTTTCCATAGCGCCACACTGAATTTACTGATAAATCATTGTGTATGTTTTTTTAATCATTCCATATATGCCTTTGATTCTACTGGTTGTTGTATTTTTGTTTAATTTTTTATTTTATTCATTTCCAATGTTTAATGAACATGGCCAAAGAATTATTTTAAATTTATTTATATCATAATGAATTTCATTCCATATGTTTAGTATTTGTATCATTCTGTTTGAAGTTTTTATAGAAATTTTATGTAATTTAAAAATTTTATAGTTTAAACTAAGGAAATAATTTTTATAATTATGTATTACATTAATAAGAGTTTTTTTTTAATTTTAATATATCAATCAAACACCACATCCTTCCCTTTCCTAGTTACTTATAAGGGACAACAAATAATGAATCTCATTTCTCTGGAGTTTTTATTTGGTATCATTTTGTTACTTTTGCGGATCTTAGAATAACATTTCCAATAATTCCTTACAAAGCGGAAACTACTATAGGTTTTAGCCAGGATGGGAAACTTGGTGGAATTGTTATTTTTTCAAAGTACCGTCATACTACCGAGTCTTATTTGGTAAAATTCAATTTTAATTCCACTCTAGCTGTAGTTTATTTCACTTCGAATTCCGTTCTAATTTAACTTTAATTTCATTCTAACTCAGTTTTAGTTCACTTCTAATTTAGGGACAACTAATAATGAATCTCATTTCTCTAGAGTTTTTTTTTTTTGTATCATTTGGTTACTTTTGCGGATTTTAAAATAACATTTCAAATAATTCCTGACAAAGTGGAACTAGCAAGGATGGGAAACTTTGTGGAATTTGTATTTTTTTCAAAATACCGGGATACTATCTTGTCTTATTTGGTAAAATTTCGAAGTTCAGTTCTATTTTCATTCAGCTTCAGTTGTAGTTTATTTCACTTCGAATTCAGCTCTAATTTAGATTTCGTTCTAACTCAGTTTTAGTTCATTTCTAATTTAGTTCTAGTTCAATTCGAGTTCTGTTATATGTACATAGTTGAGTTTTAGATCATGACCAAGCTTCTGACACGTGTTGGCAACAGTTTCTATAGTGAGACCAATAAAAAACCTTAATGTATATGTAACTTCGGACTGTCAGATGAACAGATATAACATTGTATAATTTCCTTTACAAAATGATATTTCGGTTGCCAACCCTAGCTCTGACATAGCCTGCAAGCGCAGATATCCCCAAAAGTCAGTCACTTTTCATCGTTTAACACATTAACTTTTAGTGGAAATTGAAATAATATTGTCCTAGTCTTCGAGCATGAAAATCTCCTAAATAATGCTATAAGAATTCTCTATTTTTTGTACGAAATATCTTATTTGCTGCCAAAACTTTCTTGAGATAGATCATGGATGCTCAAATTCTCCTCTGTGAGGTCAAGGCAAGCATACCATTTATTTTGTACGGAATTATGAAGTTAGTGACTTATCGGAATTAAATCATAGTTAGATTATAATTTGGCACAAATACATCCATGAACGATTCCATAAATTTTTGTTCAATCCATCCATATTTCACTAATCCAATTTTCCGAAACTCCTCCAACGTATTTAAATTAATGCAGAGTTTTTCAAAAACATATGGTTTTATGAAAGAAATAGATTTTTTTATCGATCTTTTTTCTTCTTTCATGAAACTGTACAAAAAATCAACGAAGCTTTAGTTAAAGTTTACCAGTGGGATCAGTAATGTGTATATATTCATTTAAATTTTCTTTTCTTTTAGAGAAACTATAGTATTAAAAAGTCTTCCTGATTGAGTGTATCGAAAAATGGAAGTAGCAAACTGCAATTCCATCTCAGCAATAGCAGTATAAAATTAACGTTAAAGTTATGATTAAAACAAAGAATTCATGCCGAGATGAAAATGATAATAATATGTTTATTGGTAAAATCATAACTGCAATAGTACATTTATTCCACCATTAATATTAAAAGATTTTGTAGATGCAATTTTATAAGTGCGGTAAATACTTTTTTGTGAACAAAGGATAAACTATAAAGTCTATAATGATGGCAAAAATACCGTTTATATTACACCGACACCGACACCAGCATCAGCAGCACCACGTCCTCATTCTTATAGCAGAGATAACTAAGATTTCAATTGTATTGAAATCTTAAGTGTGAAGAGAAAATATGAAAAGTAACAACTCAAAAGAACAAAAGAAACTTTGCAACAAATCCGAAAGCCAGCAACATCAAATAAAACTATTGGTTTCAAATGAAATATCTGAATACATAAATCAAACATTTATAAGACTCACAGTCTGTCCGTGCAGTTTTCCATGTTCATATGTATGTTTGTGTGCTAGAACATACGGTATTCGTATGTTTTATTTAAGAGGTATCAGCAGTTCAAGTAAATCCATATTTTAGCCGTTTTTTCTGCTATACCAAATTTACTTTTATAGACTTTATAGCACCGCTTTAATCATACAGTTTTATGGAAAAGAGACTTTTTACTTGGATTTTATACCCACCATCAGAATATAAGAGGAAGTACATTCGGTTTGTTTTTCCGTCTAAATATATAATAAGTCCTGTTGACATTCTGAGTTATTCAATTACTTTTTGTCATTTAAATCAGGATAGCAATCGAGTCAAAACAGTCTCATCAAAATTCTTAATGACAATTCAAGCGAAGTGAATTCAATTTAAAATACACGTACATACTTACACTATGATTTGATGTTGGGTGTTAAAAATTCGACCAAATTGAATACAATATTCTTACTTGTATTTTTTATAAAAAAAAGGAAATAACAATAAAAATTATGCAGACCAGAAAAGAACATTAAACACCAAGAAAACTCATTTCTTATGCAGCGATATGATTTCATAATGATGCAAAGTATTATTTAATGTTCAATTGCAGAAGTGCAGAATCAATGCACAGCGGTCTTCTACTCAAATGATAAATATGATTGATGGCTTAATTTGAAGAAGATTATTGTGGGATAAGTGTAAAAATAAAAGAAAAGACAAAAAAAAAATTAGTTGAGAAATTAAAGAATATAATTATAAATAAGTTCAGTATTTAACTGTTTGTCCCGAAACCCATATCAGCTATACTTGATCGCAGCTTATAAAAGTAAGTGACTGTATGGAATCATTAACATTTTGATATATTAAATAAGCCGCGTATAAATTTTACGCCTAAAATGAGCAAAGCTATCGATGTAATTGCCGAAGGATGCCTACTTTTTCTTGCTGCCCACATTATTGTGGTGTTGCAAAAACGCTCAAAACAGAATATGTCTTATATTCTTCTCTAGATGGAATCCAAGCTTTATGTCTTAAAAAAATTTAACCTTGGTAATAAGTAACCAGTCTAATAAACCATATTCGAACCGATAATTGCTGGTAAAACAGCCATTGCAAAAATTTCTCGACTTTTTCAACCATAGAACGGATTTAACAGTGATATTACGGATTTAAGTAGCCATAACTTGCTTGATTTGTCAATTTAATGCATCAGTTATCAAGAGGGAATGCAATATGTGTACTTTGCAGTAAAATATTCGATTATCTGTCAAGCTAGCTAGTAATCGTGGAAGAAAGAAATACTAATTACTTTTTGACAGAACAACTAGTTATTTTGTCCAATATGTTATGAATACTATAGTTACAATTTGCCATAAAATAAATAGTTTGGTAATGATTTTGAATATAGCTGAAATTCAAATCTGGACCTGCTAGCTATTTAAATCTAGTTGTTTCAGCTACTAACCCACAGAGTAGTTAGAAAATGTAATGATTAAGTATGTATTTCAGTAAAACTTAAATTTTCTTACAAAAGGTTTTTTCGTAATCATTTCATCTTTAACGATATGTCAACTTTACCATCTAGACAACTGCAGCATTACATCGCTATTTACTTGTAATTGGCTTTTCATTTCGTATTTATTCATTAATGAAATAAGGATATTTTATAACCAAGTAAGTTGTATAATAACATGTTTATGTTTGCAAAATTTATATATTTGAGATTTCATGTCTTTGACTCTCCACCATACAACAGGTCCAAAGGTAAGGATTGATCTAATAACGGCAGTGTACATCCAAGACTGCACTTTGTAAAGTCCATTTCTAAGAAATCTCAAAGTCCAAAATCACTCCAAGGTACCTGTGAATTTTGAAACGAAATCCTTGAAAACTTCATTCAAGAATTTTTATGTTAAATGAATGCAATTTAATTCTTTATTTATTTCTTTAACATATTGAAAACTGTAACAAAGCAAACTCACTTCGAACCGTTCTCCATGCTGATGTTCTTCCACCTCATCAATCCTTGAAAAGTAAAAAAGAAATATTCAAAGAGAAGAGTATGTTTAGAAACATATAACTAATATGTATATGCACGAATAATTTTCTTTGTACGAATAATTTTCTTTGTATGTAAGATGTTTACAAGCATGCATACATATGTATGTACAATAAAAGTATGTTTATAAAGTACTTACTTACATATTTATGTTTTGTGTACATATATTTCTTTATAATGTAATGTTGTATTATTTTATTTTGTCAATCGAATTCCAATTCATTTTTCATTCACAGTTCACTGGTCATCTTTGTTAAAAATTTACAATATTTTCCAATAAAAAATTCCCAAAAACACAAGTTATATTTATTGTTTTTTCGCATATACATATGTACATTGAAGGATTCCCAAATACATATTTATATTTAATATAGAGTTATAAAAGATGAGTGGTGTGTACTTATTACATAAAAGTTGTGGATGCTAAAAGTAGAATTTAATGGTCACCCTGTTGGAATCTAACTAGGTTAAGATTAATGTAATTACAATTATCTTAGACAAAAAGGATAGAAAATATATATTTTTCCCCTACTATTTGCATCCAAATTTGTTAATGCAGAAAGTTATTAGGTTTTATGTGTTTGTTGCAATTCTGTTGAAAAAATCTAAAGTAATAATATTTAAAATTTCAAAATTTATAAATAATAATTTACATTTACTATTATCCTTATATTAGTGTATATGGTTTTATACACATAGCAAGCAAAGATTAGTATTTATCACATTCACTTTTCGAGAAACCCTTTGCTTTATAAGTTATGTACATATAAATGTATTTTGTTTATTATGTTGTATATTTCTTGTATGTGACATAATGGCAATATTCATTCAATAAACTACATTATAATTCAAATTCAAAATCGTACACTTCTTCTTATTCTTTTTATTTTCCGATTTTTTCTTTTACTTTTATACTTTATTATTGTTGTTTGCAAAGATTTATTATACACTTGAATGGGTTCCTCCATGTCGACTAAAGCAACCAAAAAAGAAAGAAAAAAAAAGCATCTGTAATCTTATTAAGTTTTTGTGTTTATTTATTATACAATTTACATTCATAATTGTAATCGACATTTGATTATACGAATTTGTGGTTAAAGAAAATTTGTATAGTAGATCTGTTGTTTAGCAGTAATTGAATTAGATAGATTTCAGAACATGGGGACTAATATTAGTTGTGCTTTAAAAATGCTGTCATATCTAACGAGATCATGCATTCAGAATTTGCGGAATCCGTTTTTATACCCACCATAAAAAATGATGGGGGGATATTGGGTTTGTTTAAATATGAATTCTAATTCAAAACTAATTTCTTCTTTTTATACAGAAATAGTCCAATTTTATAACAATATTTTAAGGTACTGATATAGTTCAATTGCAATTACAGTACTATCCTCAACGAATTAATTACGGATTATTAAAGATTTTAGTAGAAAGCAATTTCTGCTTATTATTCTGAGTAGTGTGAAAACTACTTTCCCGTGTAAGGCAAACGCATCTAGAAATGCGATGGTTGAGTCTGTTTAAGCAAACTCTGCAATGGGTTCGTTTCCAACTAAATTATATGATTTTTTATAAATTAT
This sequence comes from Chrysomya rufifacies, assembly GCA_014858695.1. NCBI lineage: Eukaryota > Metazoa > Arthropoda > Insecta > Diptera > Calliphoridae > Chrysomya > Chrysomya rufifacies. Next base: position 2,765 of record JACGTJ010034886.1, on the reverse strand, counting down.
AAACGAATAAGCCACACCCACAAAACTCAACAACGAATTGGTTCTATTTCAGTTCTAGCTCAGTTCAATGTCTCAGTCTTAGGAAACTCCTCGAACACTTCCACGTACTATTTCTAGTTCTGTTTTAGGTTCTATTTTTGTTTTAGTTAATTTATAGTTGAAATATAGTTCAATTCTCCAAAGATTCATTTACGTCATTTTAGCACTCGAAATTGCTTTGCCTACTAAGACATTGTAGTCCGAGTCCATCTAAGTTAGGACAGTTTTTGAAAAAAGGCTGCATCTATTAATCCTCATCCTAAATTCGTCATCCCAAATTAACTATAAACTAAGATAACCTATACGTGCAGACATGAATCCGATCATACACTGACCCTTTACGACATCTTCCTAAGCCTAATCGATTGTCTTTGCAAAGACCCTATTTAAAACCTCAACGAACAACTTGGATCGGCAGCGTATTACGGTTTGCAATCTGGTTCAGTGTTCTACAAAATGTAAATTCATTTTTGTTTAACTTTAAATTATTTTAATAAATTGAAATAATATAAGAGTTCCAAATCAACTAAAATCAAATCTATATAACTTGAAATTGCCAAATTTTCATAACTGGTCTAAATTATTTACTAAGTATTTACTGCAGATTTTTAGTATTACTGCAGATTTGAAATTTTGATTGAAAAATAATAAAATTTTTAAATAAAATTTCAATTCCTGCCATAAATTTCAAGAAGCTTTGTCCAAGGACGATTCTCGTACTGCACATCCATTGGCATTGCCATTGCCTCTGATATATATTTATAAGGGTCAATGGCTATATTCCATAACCAAGACATCTTGACTTAACTATGTAGAATTCAACTCCATTATTGCGGCAGGATATCGACATATATATCAATTAACTCACCATATTGTTTCAAACGTATTATGGACTTAGCAGCGATATCCCTAATGAAAATATCAAAAGGATTCAGTATAATCTCTAGACTTGCAAGGGGTGTTTCGATTTCTTATCGGTGATTTACCACCATTCCAAAATTCTACTATCTAACAACTACAGTATACACCCGATGTAATAATACACGACTTCAGACCCCATCTCTTTTCGAAAGGTTTATCTGATTAAACTTGCTTCAGAATATCGCATTTAAAATGGATATTTTCTAGAATTTTACTTTAATGCTCTTGTTTATTTAGCGTACTCTTTTCCCTTTTTTGGTGTTTTAACTTTTTGATAACATTTTAAATTAAAAAAATCCATAAACAGTTAAAGATTAACCACTTAACTTCCTCAAAAATAGGCTAGGCAAAACCACATTTATTGATTATTACCAATTGGCATTCAAATTCGAATACACATAGAGAAAATTAAACCATTTAAAGCGTTAACAAATTATCTTTTCTCAAAGACAATCTAAAGTATTACAATGCCATAAATATTGTCATTTATGTCATTATAAAATTAAGGGAAAAAATATATAAACCATTGATATTTGTTCAAGATGAATTTACTTATTTGTTACAACTGCACTTTAAATCAAATTCGAGAAGAAGGTAAAGTTAAACCACATCGCCACCATCATAATCATCAGCATCAGTTACAGCTCTACTCAGGCGAGGGTTGTAAAAATCATTAAAATCATGCTAAAATATTTTCTCCAACAAAAAAATAAATTAAATTTTTTCCTTTATTTTTTTCATTCATCCGACTTTTGCCACGGCTGACAAAATCATATTAGGAAGAAAAATACTTCTTAAGCTGCTGAAGAGGTAGGAAAAAGGCAACAAAAAGAAAAAAAATTAAGGAAAAGTTCCTTTTTTCGGTTGCTTGTTGTCGGCAGTGAAAGTCCTTGGCCAATGACATAAAGCTGAGGCAGGAAAATGTTTTCTTTTCTTTAGTATTTTTTTCGATAAAAATGATGAATGACATCATAAATTATGGTGAAGTGTACTAAACAGAGGGTTTGGTGGTTGTTTATTTCGATATAAACGATTTTTACTTTTTGTTTGCTTTTATTTTCGTTTTTGTTATTGTTGTCGTTACTTTCCCCAAATAAATATGTTATATAGTTTGCTTATTTCACCCACAATATTTTAATATACATACATATTTTTTTTTTACTTCCATAGAAATTTTTACACATTTGCCAAGAAGACGATTTAATGTATATTAATGTTTTGATTTTAAGCATTTTACAAGTTTGAAAATTTAGAATGTTTCCATTAGTCGAAAAAAAGTATCTTAAATTAACGAATACTTAAAGATATGATTTTCCACATTGAATTTTTAGGATATGTTTTAATTCATCCTACAGCAAATATATTTGGTTTATATAAAATTTTCTATTATGCAATATAATAGATACTTCCAGCTTTTTTTGCAATTCTTATGTAAGTTTTTACAGCAAAATGAAATTATACAAATACAAACGATCGATTATAGTTTTTTCTCCTTGTATATTTTTTATCTTAATATTTTCGATATGAAAATTTGATAACCGCCCCGGTTGGATGCGTCCTAACGTATACTTCCGACAGTCATTTCGAGGTTCGATATTCCGTGTACTTCAGGCTCAACTAAAGACAATATATAAAAAAAATTAACTCTTGATATGCTGAGCACACTCAGGTGATCAAAAGCTTCATATTTTTCCAAATTACTGACCACTTGTTGTCCAAAGCGGGTATGTAAGCAGACTGTTTATCTAATGCTAACCTGATAGCCAAATTGTTATATGACAATTCACTTTTAAGTCTACAAAAGA
>JACGTJ010034868.1:0-11161 GCA_014858695.1 Chrysomya rufifacies | reverse complement strand
TATATATATATATATATATATTATTTTAAACAATTTACAATCTTATGAATTTCTCTCATTCAATACTTAAATAGTTAAGATTTTAAAATTTTCAATAGTATTCAATATATAAATATATAAAACAAAAATTGTGAAATATTTCAGTTACCAACAATCAAATATTTTGTCTATATTTTTTATTTACTATTGTTGCTCTCTATTTTAGTCTGGTTGCTTGTTATATGTTTTGACAATTACTTTAATATAAATCGCTAGAGAATTATATTTGAAATTATGGAACTACACTAAAAACAAAACAAGAAAAAACTAGAATAATAAAAAGTGTAAAACGAACAAAAATGAAAAAAAAGAAAAAAATAAAACAAAACATACAAGGTTGAGTTGTTTACAATAGGCTAACGACATTCTATACTAACACGCATTAAAGCTTAAAGGTACACATACGCAGATATGTAAACATAGGCAAACACACTTAACAAACATACAAGCAAACACCTTAAAACGTTCATATCATGATTCTGTATAAGAGTGTTCATAGATAATTATCTTTTGAAGAAACATTGCAAATAGTATCATTGAAATCCACCATAAAATTACAATTTACACTATTAATAGACTTTCTGTATTTCGTTCTTTTCCAACTAGTTTTTTTTTTTTTTTCAAACGAGACACCCTAATTTATATGTGTTTATACCTGGATTTGAATGAATATTTCCTTAAACAAAGAGTTTTTCAATAAAAATCCAAATGCAAGCAATAGTTTTAACACAAACCGTAAAGATGAAGAAAAAGGGAGTCGTAGAGGGCAGAGTGCATATGAATGTTAATTCAATATATGGGTTAAATACATACAAAGTTGAACAATATAAAATATACACATACACAAGTGTTAAAATAGATGTATGAGTATGTATGTGCAAATTTGTTTATACACACTCAAGTACTAAGTAATATACAAATTGCGTTCGTTACTTTTGGTCCTTTTTCGTCTATTTATTGTAAATATGTGTATGTGTGTGTAGAGTACATTGAACGTAACCGTAGTATAAATTCGTAGTAAAATTTGTTGGTTTACTTTTTTAGTTCTTTATAATTTTGTTTCTGTTGTAATAATGCCCAGCATAAAAGTTAAAAAGCTTTAGTCTAGAAAACAAGAACAAGACAAAAAAAAAGGATTTTGTTGTCCTAGGACAACGAAAAATAATGAGCAAAATAACATTAGTTACAGTGAATAAGAGACATGAATTTAAGAGTAAATAAGCTTTCATTTGCAACAGAGAGCTTAAGAGATTTCGTGTATGTTTTCTCTTTTATTAACTCTCATATTTTGTTAATAACTTTACGAATTTTAAAATCAAAACAAAATAAAAACAAATAAAATCAACACGCGAATCTACATTCGCTAAGCTCACTTGTTAAAATGTTAAGTTGTACTCTTGGACGTGTGTACTTGAGTTAGAAATATAAATACGAGGGTTATCGAAAAGGATTTGTTTTTGTTTTTAACAAGGACAATCATTAGAGTAAATATAAGAAAAATAATGCATATCATTTAACAAAATGCTACTTTTTCAACCTCTTAAATAGTTGAAAAATTTTAGCACATTTGGTTGAAATTTTTTGGAATAAAACGTATATTACATTTTTGAATTCTTGGAATACCGATAAACCAATTCTTACATTTTGATAAGAACAATTTTGATTAATAAAACAGTACAACACAAGTCCGGTAACATTTAATAGTATATAATCGCAGTAGTAAGTCCTCAGAAATTATTTAAACTTCGAAAATTGAATTAAATATCCTAAATCCTTTAAAGGGGATATATTAAAGCTCTTATGATTCTTTAAATATCCTGAATTGTTTAAAGGGAATATAATAAAGCGCAAAAGAGGTGAACGAAGGATGTGGTAAATGTATGGGTTCAAAAAATTTTAGGTTTGTATTAAAGCAAAACCCATATGAATTTTATATAAACTTTTCATTGTAGTGTATGGCTACACTTTAGGGAATTTACCTGCCATTAAAATGAATTCGTTGTTACCTAGAAAGTTCAATGATTCTACTTTCATGTTCATTATTGCCAGTAGTTAATTGCACATATCCTAAATTAAACTCAATCAAATCTATGAATTGCAATAATACTCAAACGTAACACAAATTATATGCACAAATCATTCTTCATTCATTGTATCTTTAACCTGTTCATAACCGATTATTATTTATTTTTTTATGTTATTTTTTAAAACTTTTCAATCTTCCTTCCTATACCCAGCTCTAGGAATAGTATAGTACTAGTTTCTCTCTCTATATATATAACACAACTATTTATTACAAGTTGTTGTAATATATTATAAACGCAACAACTTAAGTTACTGGTATGTTGTATACTTGTATAATGACCATATCTATAGCTACTAAAAACAACAACCATATCAAAAATATTCTTATACATACAATGATATTTAGACAACTACATACATATGAGTAAGTATAAATGCCATTACTACCTTATTTAATGGAATTTTCATATGACCCTGGGCATTTATAATAAGCCTTAATACTTTAGTTATTTATATTACTATTTTTTCTTCTTTATATATACTTATAAGTATGTATTAAATATAAGTTTTAGTACATTTATACTTATACATATGTATGTATGTATGTCTCATACATTTGAATAATTTTAATTTCAATGTTAATACACAACTATCACGAGTAGTTTATATGTGATAATTATAAAGAATGTTGTTAATGTTAAGATTTCAACAAAACTACTTACATTTCAATAAACTAATTTACATACTATTTATTTTATAAATTGAAATTTTATAATCATATGGTTGAACGGACATGAAAATATTGTGAAAGGTTGTTATTTATAATGTAATAATAATGTTAAATTGAAAATTTAAAAACAATTTAAAATTTGTTACGTTTACAATTTGTTTGTGCTAAAGTTAAACTAAATTTTTGTATATCTAAATTAGAGATAAAATGCAAATGATGTTAAAAAACCATCGTGTTTTTTATATTAATAATTATATTTCAAGTATTATTTGCCACTAAAATATTTACTTTAATCTAAAAAACTATTAAGTTCATGACTTGAGGTAAAATGGTAAACATTTGTAAAATCCTTGCGTAAACAAGAAATTAGTTACAAATTTTCAGTGTAAATACCATCTTAATTACACTTTTCTGTATTAGATTTGAGTTAAAAAAAAATAAAATAAATTTTGTGGACTTTTCATAATTGAACTTTAATGTGAAAAACCGCAAATTATACTTCGATTAGATTATTAAATTTAGTAGATTTATAATTTTGCACCAATATTAGAATTTCGTTAATGGCTAGAAAAAACAAAAGAGATTAAAAAATCTTTGGTCATTACATTTTTTTTTCAAAATTCTAATTCGATAAGAAAAACTTATAATTTCCAGTATCACAGTTAAATAAAGAGGTAGAGCAGAAATAGTTAAATTATGTGATCTTTCAAATTACTTTCATATTAGATTTTAACATGAAAAACACAAAATCTGTTATCACTCATGTTTCTTATTTAAAATTCATTATAACTTACACCACCATCAGATTGCCATCTTAAAATATACCGCATTCATTCGTCCTTTTGTGTAATGTTATCGCATTTTGAAGCTATTTTGATACAGTTTGCTACAGATTAATGTTTTAGTACAGAAACGGAACCAATGTTACTATGAAATGGAGTTTTAGGTCAATAAAATCTTTAAAATATGTGTTTACTTTAATGAGATTGGGAATGTCTTCCTAGGCTATAATTCAATTGCCAACTTTCAAGTAAATCCTGTAAAGGTTTCCATTAAAGCAAAATGTAGTGAGCTATGGCCATAAGGGACTTTAACACATATCTCGAAAATGTTGCAATGACTTATTTGATTTGACAATATTTTCAGTTCTTCTATAGGGTCATTTCACACAACAATGTTTGGCATTCTTTATATACATGGTAGCTTTATTGGTTGGTTGTTTAAACGTTGTTCTTGACATTTTCTTATGTTGTTGAGATTTGTGATAACTTTTGCTATTTAAGATTTCTTCGTGATTGTTTTCTGTATTGTTAACTTAAGTATAGTGAATTCTAATTGATATGAGGTGTATCAAAAAGAAAATCATCAAAACAATATAAAAGAACTCCATGAATGGAAAAAGTATGACTTTGTATTACAAAATTTTAATATGCTCAATAACCATTATGGGAATAATTGTAGGATACGATACATTTTATATATCTTACTGATGTATTTTATATATCATACTAAACAGAATTTAAAACAAATAAAGCTTTAATGAAAGCCAAAATATCTAAGTCTATAATAAAGAAGAATTTATTATATAACTTTTATGGTTAGATCGCTTAATTTGCTAATGTGGCCTATGGTCCCTCTTCTACCCCAAATTCTTGCTTATTAAACTCTAATGAAGCAAGATAATGTCTCATTAAATCTTTCATACATACTCATGTAGCGAAGGGTATCATATAATTGGGTTTGACCGACTTTAGCACTATTAGCTTTTTGTATGAAAAACATAACTCTATTATGGGTAAATAAAGAGACATAGCAATAATATATAAAATTTGTGATTACTCAAACTTTCTTCCACAATTCAATGTCTTCTGATTTGTGAAATAACTCGACCTTTTAAACGAACTATGTTCTAAAAACCTAAAATTTATAAAAAAAAAAAACGATTTTGGGGAACATTTTAAAATCGGTTTAAAAACTCCTATAACTAATCATATTGTAGAATAAGACTAAAAATAAAATTATAATTACAATAATTTTTTTATTTTCTTTCTTGCAGGTAAGTGATTGTATATTGAAATCTATTAATGCCAAGTAAGTATATTAATATGAAGCATATAAATTTTTAATATATAAATTATCTTTAAAGTGTATTTATTTTAAAAATAAAACATAAGTAATTGTTTCTAAACCAATACAAATAACTTGCTCCATTTATAATAAAACAACAAATATAAGATATAACAGTTTAAACTTGCTATTACATTTAAATACAGTTTAAAAATCACTGTTAAATGCTAAGAATAACTCATATCCTTATAGTATATTTTGGCGCCAATACTAGAAATAAAAAAGAAATTCTTAAAACGTATAGGAATATACGTATGTATAACAGTTCAAAACTCTCTATTTGCATAAAGAGAGAGTATAAAACAGAGACTAGGAGAGCATTATTTTGATTTTGTATTATTTAACTCTTAAGTATATTAAATATACTCCCGCAATCGTATAATTTCGTAAAATAAGGACACATTTTCCGGCACACATACTCGTTTACATAAACATACAAATACTCGTATAGAAAATACAAATAAACATGACACGACATGCTGCCTGTAGACAATAACAATAATAAAACCTAAACGAAATCACAACAAATTGTGTAAGGAAAATAAGAACACAAGCTAGAAAAAAATGAAAAGCGTAACGACTAACGAAAAGGACGAATAAGAATGAAACTACTACTATGAAGAAATTTTAACGAAACCAGTTTGTAACGAACCATTGAAACGAGCGGTTTAGAAATAGCTACGGATATTAAGAAAGTGTGATTTTCTTCAACGAAAATAAACGTTTTGTTTTGAAATTGATTTTAATAAAAAAAAAATTGGAAAATAAATGTGAACAAAATTAAAAAAAAAGAAATAATAATAAATAAAATGTATAATAATTAAAAATATATATAAAAATATTATAAAGTTATTTAAATTTAAAAATAAAATGTTTAAATAAAACAAATAAATAAATAAAAGCTAAAGTAAGATTTAAAGTTTTGTGTTTATTTTGTGATATGTGACACAGTGTTTTTATAGAGTTTTTTTTTTGTTAAACCTCCAAAAATATTGCAAGTAAAGCCCATTTACATTAATGTTATTTTGTATAAGTATAAGTGTGTGCGTGTGTTTACTTTTAAGTTTTATATAGCTTTTTGTTATAGTTTCTTAAGGATAATAAATTAAACTTGTATGTAGTTGAAGTGACGTCTTTTGAAAATAAAGGTGCTAAAGCAAAAAATTAAAAAAAGAGAGAGAATTATATATTGAAAAAGTGTGGATGCAGAAAATAAAGCAAATAAAGCCAACTATGGTTTTGTGTTCAATTTGAAATTTTGTTTTACAGTTTCCTTATGGTTGTTGCTGTTTTTCTTAAAAACCTTTTTATTTGGTTAGCTACCAAAATGACGATCACAAAAACCAGGTGCATTTTCGTTTTTGTATTGCAACGTCTTTGGTTTTCTTCTTAGTTTCAGTGAAAAAAATAAAAAGAAACAAAAACTGCATACAACTCAACAAACTATAAGTTTAGCTAAAAATTCAAGATTGTTGTATTATAAGTAAGAAAAAAATATATATAATAAAGGAGCAACAAACATATAAAGAAAATATATATAGAAAAAAAAACCATCTTATTATATGTATTTGTGTCGGTGTTAAGGAAAAATTCCATATAAATTTTATGTTTAGTTAGGGACTTTAAAACATGCAACTCCAACACTAATAGCATATATAAACGCATAACAATAGCTTGGAAAATTTTCTTCTAAGAAATATATATAAAAAAAATAAAATGTTGTAAAAAGAAAATAATGCAGATTTTAAACTTTGAGAAATGCAAAAATATATAGAAGAGCATTAAGTATAAGAAAAATAAAACTTGTAAAAAAATATATATTTTACATGCACTTTAAACTGCAATTCATGTTCACACAATATTATATTAAACATGAATAGAAACTTAAATGCAATTGAAAATTTCTTGTTAAAAACTTTTCTTAAAGGCTAAAGCTAAATTCGTATATGGCAAATATTTGACCAACAAAAACGTAACCACTATTTATTCAAACTATAAAATATAATTTTTATTTTACAAACCTTTACCTGTGTACAGGTATAAGGACATAAATCAACCTTGTATATGTTTGACATTGTTTTCTCTTTTAAAATTTTTTGCATAATTTTTGTGTGGTTACGCATTTTGCGGCAATTAACTGTGAACATAAAATTGAAAATCTGATAATTTTTTTAAATGCTCAATTTAAAAGCGATTTTTCAGAATTTTATGAAATTTGGCACAAAACTTGTGTTCATTTAAAATAAGCCAAGAATAGTAGTTTATTATAAAGATTTGGGAGTTATAGACGACTAAAAATTTATATTCATGTTGTAAATTTCAATTTGTGAATCGAGATTGTTGTCGCATAAAAAGATATATTTTAATGCGGTTAAAATTTTTAACAATGAAAATCATATAACAGTAAGAACTTTTCTAAAACTTACCTTAATTTTGAACCATAATAAAGTTTCAAAATTTAATTAAAATTTTAGGAAATTTGGCACAACTTTTGTTCTTTTTAAAATAAGGCAAGAATATTAATTAACTATTAATTAACTTCGGGAGTGTGTAAAATTTATACGCATATACTAAAATTCCGTTTTAAAATTGACATTGTTTACGAGTTATAAACAACATTCCTAAAAAAATAAAAGTTTTTTAGTGCAATTTAATTTTTTTTTTTAAGACTGAAAACCATGTAGCCGCTAAAACTTTTATAAAGCTTAATTGAAATATGAGCCATAATAGCATTTCAAATCCATGAACTTACTTCAGTTTTCAAAATATTTGATTTTTCTTTTAAAGAATAATTCAAAATTAAAACACTACAAAATGATTTGAAAAATAGCTCAATACTTGAGTTTGAACAATAATGTTTAAGAATCGAATTTGAAATTTTAGCGAATTTGAAATGTGTTTATTTTCAAACATCTTTACTTGTATCTTATTACAGATAAAGATTTTCAATTTTTTTCTTGTCAACCATATTCTTATTGAAAATTTAGATCAAAATTTGCTTTTTGATTTTATTGTTTTATTCAATTACTTAATTAATAATGTAAACATTTTTGATTTTTTAATGTTTACTTGTAAAACGTAATTTTATTACAATGAAAATGGACAAATAAAAAATATAAATATATCAGGTTCTAAAATTTCTTTAAAGCTTTTTGATTTCAATATTTCTTACAACTAAAAAACTTTAGGGTAAATTTACAAGCAGAGATTTTTTAATGTAACTTTATTTAAATTTACGTTTCTTAAAGAATGTTGTCCTGCCATTATAACAAAATAATTTTTCCTAAATTATCTACTGATTTTTTTATAAATAGTGAGATCTTTTTTTTACGAAAAATTTTGTTTATTTCCAAAATAATTGCAGATTTGTAAAATCCACATCATTGCTTAAGTTTAATATTTTTATGAAGGAGATCGTCTATAGATCTAGGGGTCAAATGATGAATACCTATAAGTTTTATTTTTTGTTAAAAATAAAGCTGTGTTCACAAATTATTTCTCGTTGGAATGAATTCAAGATCGTTTGTTGAAATTTTTTGACAAAAATTTTACACAATCCTGTAACAAGAATCGCAGAAATGTAAAATGGTTTTTTGATTGTCATTGAATATCCTTTCTTTCTTTCTTTGTACAAGAATTTCTTTAGTAAATCTCGTAAAAACACTTTATGTGAAATTTGTTTTTATTGTATATATAATGCTGTTGTATATACATATATAATGTTGACGTCAATAATCTGATATTTTTGTAATTCTACTCGTGATATTCAAGATTTTTTTGTTATATTACTCTTGATATTTCTATTAAATTACCAATAACATTTACCAATATTTTAGATCCTATTCAATCAAACTTACACTGTCTCTCTGTCTTGGTTTCTAATTTTTTTATATGTGATAGATTTGTTTCATATTGGAAATAAGAGCACAAAAATTTCTAAATACTTTGATGTTGAGTGTACTAGATATAAAAAATTCCAATTGGTTACAATTGGGTTACAATTTTTTTTGTAAAAATAGTAAAGAGAAATCAGAGTAGACTTCACTTATTATATAAGATTAACTTCAAAATATTGGTAAGACATAATTTAATTTAAGGTGTTAAAGATTCGACTTAGTCCAATATAACATTCATGTTTTCTTACATTTTAGTCGTGCTTATTTAATTATCTAAATTAAAAAAAAAAAAAAAAAAAAAAAACATTTTCTCCACTTTACTAGCAAGTCTATAGAACACTTTCACTACACAATATATGTAATTAGATAATGAAAGAATATAAGAAATACAAATAATACTACTTAACATTTGTAAGTGATTCTTCATTTATACATTATTAAAAGGATTCTTTCTAAAGAGACTTCCTGAATGGTGGAATTTGTGGTAAACTTCTTATATTTTAAGTTGAAATAATTTTAAATTATACATTCACAAAACTTAAACTTTCTTCGCTTAAGGAAAATAGTATGTCAGGCATAGTATGGAGAAACAAAAAAACAAAACATAATTTCATAGGAAGAAGTAACGAAAACTTTAATGCAAAAGTTAGCTAACAGAGCGAAAATACTATATATGTATACATATCAACATACATATATAGTAGATGTGTAATATAAGTCTAAAGGGGTTTGTTGCTGTTGCATAAAATTGTGTAGGTATGTTAAGAAAAAAGAAACAAACTAATTTTTTATGGTAATGGGGAAACTAAAACTAGTAACGATTTGTAGCATATTTTTCTTTTTTTTGTTGTGTGTTTTGAGAATAAAAACACCATGTGGCAGAGGTATATAATATACAAGTATTCATATAAAAAGCCCTTAAGTAAAAGGCATTTCCGTTTCCGCTAATTGTATATGTAAGTGTTAAAGAAAGTTTATTTTTTGCTATAGCAAACCAACTTTAAAAATAAACATTTTTTTTTGTAAGTGGAATTTTTAATATTATTTTCTGTTTTCTTTTATTATTGCCATAGTTTTACAAAAATCAGGGAAGTGTGTAAATTTAATATGAAATAAGTTTAACTAACCAGAATTTGTAACAGGATTTCAAACGTTCATTCACATACTAAATTGTTCGTATTTTATATTTTCATTTATTTGTTCTCATTGTTTTTTTTTTTTTCATTTTTACAACCAAACTAATTTTTACCTGATTTATAAAGAAAGTATGAAAAAAAAAACATATTTTCCATTTTTCAAATAAAATTTTCTATAAGGTTTCATTATTCTTTTCAAAGTCCAAAAAAGTCTTTGTTATTAAATGCTTCAGTGTTAGTTGAGTCATAAAATAATATTTCATTTTATTTTCACTCTTTTTTTCTTAACATTTTCTTTTATTTCTTTGTATGAAATAATGTTAATGTTTCCATTACACGTGATAATGACGTGATTAACTTTAACTTCAATTTAAGGTTTATTTGCCAAAAATCTGTTTCTTTTATTACTTAGCTTCTTTGTTGGAAAAAAGAAAAACTTAAATCGTGTTTGTGTATGTGAATTTCACTTTTACTTGTATTATATTTATTAAAGTCAAGTAGATTTTTAAACATTTTAAATTGTTAAAATTTTTACTAAATTTAAGTACAAGACCTTATTTACTGATGTTTTTTTTTTCTTTTTCTTTTACTATTTTTGAAAAAGTTTGTTTAACCGTAACTTAAGACTTGAGTTAATCTAATGATTACATTGTTCAGTTTAGTTTAGGTGGTATTTACTTATGTTCCTTTCCTTTCTTCTGGGTTATGCTGCTAATATTACACAATGTTTTTTTTTTTTTTGGCTAGAAACTTAAAATTTGTTGGTATGATATTTAGGTAGTGTTTTTTTGTTTAACGCTCCATTAACTAACAAATGGTTTCATTTAGAAAAGTACTTTAAAAGTTCAGAGGTTTATGGCAGAGAATTTAAATTAACATAACATTTGAAAAATGAACTTTAAACTTAAGAATTGCAAAAAAGGTTAAAAAAAATTTAATGAAAAATCTAAACAAATTTTGATTTTTAATATTTTAAAAACCTAATTTAACTTTGAGTAACTAGATTTTTAATATAAATTTAAATGTTGACTTCTTTGCCAACACATACAATTTTGACAAAGAAATTATGAAATTTTATTTTTTGATAAAAGTTTTATTTATTATTTTTTCAACAAATAATTATAAATGTTAAATTCAACTTCATTTGCATAGATTTCATGAATTCAATATAAAAAATAGGCGAATACTAAAAGTGAAATATCGATTGA